>PITA01003573.1:0-24979 GCA_004023965.1 Spilogale gracilis
CTCTCCAACCGAGATCTTGCATCGCCCCCTGGCGGCCTAGATCGGCACTGAGCCAGGTTCCGAAACGTAACGGCGGGCTGCCCGCGGCTGGATCGCCAGGAGCTAGGGGGACCTACCCTGGTGCCAGGTCCTTCTACCCGCCGGGGCGCGGAGGCGGTGACTCCAGTCAGGCTCCCCTTTCTTCACAACAGGCCTCGCATGGCGGACGCACCTGTCTCCCCATCTCCCACCGGCCTCTGCCCAGGTGGATGTCGGGTTACCCGATGGTAGTGAGGTGACACAGCTGGGGAGGATTCTCCACGGCTTCATAGGCCCTCGGCACCCATTTAAAACAAACTTTTCTAACTTTTTCCAAAACTTTAATACAGTCTTAGCGTTCGACAGTTCGCCTTCCACACCCCCGGGGCGCCTCCTAGTGGAGACGCGTTCTTCTTTTTCCAGCTCTTGAGGGCTGGGCCTGAGGAGTTGCCCGAGAGGCTGCTTTGCCTACCAGGTATACAAAGCCCGAGGCCGGGGGAGGGAGGCGGGAACCAGTCCCTTCCCGGAAGCCCCGTCTAGCTCCGGCGGGCCTTCCTCCCCTCCCCCATCCAGCATAGTTGCTTTCGCCCCTTTCCTCCCCAATCTCCACTGGGCCTGCCCAGAATGGGGCAGGGGTATATCCCATCAGCGGACTCCTGCACGCCTAAATCTCCTCCAGGAAGTCGGTGGGGAACAGCCCCACCTTGCGGCCAGTGTAGACCTTGACGTAGCCGCCAGCTTCATCTCCTTTCTGGACCACGATCTGAACGAAGGATTAAAGGTTTAGGGAAGAGAATGATCAGGGGAAAAGGTAGAAGAGGAGAGCAAGGGAGCTTGGATTTATGGAGGCCTATCCTAGCCCCGTTTAATGGGTTAAGATCTGCAAGGACTATGGTTTGCGGGGGAACCTTGAGGCTTTGGGTTGGATTAGAGCACCGGAGCTACTTGGTCTGTTCTATCATCTATCATCTATCTATCTATATTTATTTTATATTTTTAAATATTTTATTTATTTTAGAGAAAGAGAGAGTATTAGCAGGAGGGGCAGAGGGAGAGAGTCTCAGGTGACTCCACCCTAAGCACAGCCCAGGCAGGGCTCAATCTTCTCACCCTGAGATCTTGACCTGAGCAGAAATCTAAAGGCGGTTGCTGAACCCATTGTGCCACCCAGGAGCCCCTACCTGGTCCTTCTTGAGAGTGATCTGCCCAATTTCACGGTTTCCAACAAACGATCTGGTCACGCGGTGCACACGCTCTCCAGACCGGACCCGAATGATGAAGTTTGGAGGGAAAAATCCAACCTTCTCCCCTATTTTTCCCTAGAGGAGATGATAGAGTCAGTCTCTCAGTCTCAGATGCTAAAGTCAAGCGATGTCCCACCCTAGCCTCAGCCATTTCTCTTACCCGCCACCACTCCTCATTGGAGTCATCAATGACTGTGATCTTCTCTCCAGGCCTGGGAGAGGAAGGGAGAGGCCTCTGAGATATAGGGGGCTTACTTACCTATCTGGCGCAGGTCCAGCCCCAATAGGCTCCAAGCCCTCAGTGCCCCCTTTTCTTTTCTCATAGGGAACTAGGCTCTCCCCTCTCCACTGCCAGTATATCCCCATCCCAGTCCTAAGGCCTCTCACGGGAAATCCAGATCGTCCTTCTCCAGGGCTTTGAACCGATAGAGAGCCACAAAGTAGTGAGACTGCTGGAAGCCAGGATGCTTGTGCTGGGGGTGAAAGGAGGTGATGAGTCTCTGGGCTCCTCTGTCCCACATTGAGGGGCAGGAGTCCAGGGAAGGGGCATTCTCCAGACACACTACATTACAACCCTCTTCCAGGTCCCTGAACTAAGAGGATTCTGTGGCGTGCATGCATGCACACGCACATGTGTGAGGTGGTGGAGAAGGCAGATGAAGGGTGATGGGAACCCATGGAGTAAGTGTGAGCTTCTGCTGAGGTCATGAGTAGTGTCAGACCTGGGTTGGGGCGAGGACTGGGGTCCCTGCAGGGAGAAAGGAGTCTCACTTTGTCATCAGGTGTCTTCTTTTCAGCCTTCTTATTCCCTTCGGGGTTTCCTGGGATGGGAAACACCAACAAGTTGTCTCTAGCTTCTGGAGCATAGTCATTCTTTTACTCTCCTGTTGCAGAGCCTCTTTGGTCTCCAAACCTGGCATGCCCTTTGGTACTCCACTCCCTGCATCACAGCCAAGCCTCCGACCCTACTCCATCTCTAGGGATGGAGGTGGGTGACACTTACCATCCTGGGGTTTGCCTTCCCCTGGTCTGGCAGACTCTGGCTCTTCTTCCATCATGGCTGCTAGAGGCTGGAGGGGGTACCAGAGTTAGGAAGATGCTCTCTTGGGAACCCAGGCTTGCCCTGGCTCTCCAGCCAGGCCAGCCAACTAGAGAATAATAGGATCTCAGGGTTGGAAGAAGCCTTGGAGGAAATACCTAGTTCAACCACCAGCCTAATGCCTGAATTTCCTGTAAAACATCCTGGCAGGTGGACCACCCACATTGTGCTTGACTGTAGCTAATGACAAGGAGCTTACTACCTTACAAAGTAAGCCCATGCCATTTGAGTATAATTCCCTAAATTAAACCTATTTGGTCTCCCTGTAACTTTTAGTAAATTGGTCCTGGTTTGGCCTCAGGAGCAATATAGAACAAACACAGTCCCCTTAAAGATCTGAGGATAGCTGGTAAGTCCCTTCTGTCTTTTCTTCCCTAATTAGTCCCTTCAAATCACCCCCTCCCCCATGATGCTGATTCTAGGATTTTCACTCTGTCTGTTCTTAAAAATACGGTAGTGTGTAAGAGAAAAATGGGCAGCACAGTTTTTATACTTCCCTTAAGAGAAGAGAACCTGAGTGTGCTTGCCTTTCTGGTAGTAGTCAGGTCACATTTCGAGGGCCTTGTAAATCATAGTTCATTCTACAGAATCTCTAATTTGCATCCAACCTCCATAGCAACTACTCTGAGGCCAATCCCTAGTTATGTTTTTGTGTAGTTGATTTTTTTGATCCAAGAACAGTTATGTATCTTTTTCCTTATAAAATTTCAAATGATTGGTTTTGGGCTTTTCTTCTAGTCTGTAAGATATTTAAAAATACTGTTAAGTGTATAGGTTTTTCCTCCTAGGTTTCCCACAAACTTAAGGGATAATACTTTCACTTCCATCAGTGAGAAGAATCTCCATAGGTGAGGCCCAAGGACCAAATCATGTTATAAGGTATCAGAAACCTCCGTCTAGCTAGATACTCCCTAAAGGACCTTGATCCTTTGGGCACAGTCATTCATCCAATTTTAGGACTCCCTCTGTTATCCACATCAGTCCACCCCAGTTGTCCGGAAATATATAAGGAAATGCTAACAAATTCTTTGCCAAACTGAAAACAAGTCTATGGCATTACCAGTCTAGTAATCCTATTACAAAATGAAATGAAGTTACTTTTGGCTGCTAGTTTGGTGCCTCAGTTTCCTTATCTTATTCCTTATAGGATAAATGAGTAAGACAAGATGATATTCATGGCCCCTTCATGCTCTAGAATTCTGATTACTTGGCATGATAGGTTTGCTTCTCCAAATCCAAAAGTATGGCTCTTGCCTTTGTTGTCCAGCAATGCCAGGGGCCTGGTACCTAGGCTTCAGTGCATTACAATGCTTAATCTGACAATTCCAGAGGGAGTTTCTGAAGAAAATGAATGCTGTGGCACGAGTTCTCAACCTGAGGCCCTCTAATATTATATGTAAAAATGTGTCTGTTGGGTTATGTGCAATTTTACAGGAAGAGAATCCCTAGCTTCTGTCAGCTTTCCAGAGAGGAGAGAGGACCTTCTGCTCTATGGAAATTCTCGGAGGGATCTCAGGAGGAAATATGGTGCTCACATTTTTCTTATCTGCCTGGCCCTTCTTCCGTTCCTTGTTTGCCATGATCACCCCAGTGCGCAGGGTTTCAAACACAGGATCATTGTGATTGGCAGCAGCTAGTGGGAATGGGAAGAAGAAAGAAGCCATTAGCCATTACTGGGGAAGCAGAGAAAGACCTGGAGGAAAGAGAGACCTAAGGGAGACGTGGGATCGAGTAGACGGAGACGTGTGTGTGTGTGTGTGTGTGTGTGTGTGTGTGTGTGTGTGTGTGTGTAGGATTAGGGTAGGGTCAGTTGGGCATATCTGGGTCATCAATCTATAAGGAGCTCTAAAAACATCATTGGAAATGTAATGTGATGGAGAAAAATACTTACCAGCATTCCTTCCAGGCACAGCATTATATGATGTTGGAGAGACAACTTTGCTACTAAGTTGTTTAGGAGTTGGGGAATGCTCACAATCACTATTCTCCTTCTACGGACAGTGGTCCTTTAACTGCTGGCTTTTGTCCCACTGAGTGGCATGTGCAAGCTGGGGTGCTGCCACCAGTGGGTTCTTTTTTCCACCCACACTCATAAAGTTTGTCCTCTTGTCCAAGTAAACGTTGCGTCAATTGCCAATGGATTTCTTTGTAAGGGTTGCCAAACTATGAATCTTCCCAGGATGCCCACAGCTTTTGGTCTAGCCCTGAGACTGGTATTACTCTGTATCAAGGATGAGGACAGTCAAGAATCCTCGTTCTTGTTTAGAAGTAGTTTTACATAGGAAGAGCCCAGACTTTGAAGCTAGACAGATCCAAGTCTCAGCCTTGGCTATCTCCTGCTAGCTGTGCGGAGCCCTCGCTAAATCCCATCTCCTTCAGCTATAAAGCAGGAATACTGACTCTGCACTCCAGTTGGCTAAAATATGAGGTGGAGAGAGAACCATGGGAAACAGAAGCTTTCTGTTTCAGAATTTGGCTTCCAAATCGAGCGGTGGTGCTGGGACCACCTCTAGCTTGCCCTTTCCCTCGGGTCCCGCATGGAGCACTTACAGAGATCTTTGACACAAGCGTACTGCTGGTTGCTGTAGAGTGGGGAGCTATAGGCCCGATGGAAACCAGGGGGCTGTAGGATGGGATGGGAGAAAGCATTAGAGAAGCAACGTATGGCCCAGAACCCCATCTCTCCTGTAAGTGCAACCCCTTCCTTAGAGTAAGAGACGGGCTGAGAAAGAAAAAGCAAGGGAATGGATGTGGTGACTTTGGACGGACTGGAAGAGGTGAGCTGGCAACTCGTCCCCTCCCTTCTACTTTTTTACTCCCCAGAGCCTACTCACGATTTTGCCGAAGCATCTCTGCATCTCCACATAGGGCTGACAGTGTTCGTGGATGTTAGTTTTGCAGTTCTTACAGCGAAGCCCAAATTTGTTGTTGACTTGGGAGAGGGAAGAACATTTGGGTGAGGTTCTTGATTTCCCCCTTCATGTAGCAGTGTTGCTACTTTAGCTCTCAGGTCCCTTTTCTGTCTAAGACCCAACACTTTCAGTTACTAATGGTGTTGTTTTTATTTTTTAAAGATTATTTATTTACTTGAGAGAGAGGGAGCATGCACAAGTCGGGGAGGAGCAGAAGGAGAGGGACAAGGTGACTCCCTGCTGAGCATGGTGCCCCACGTGGGGCTCGGCTCAAGACCCCAAGACCACGAGCTGAGCTGAAATCAAGAGTCTTATGCTTAACTGACTGAGCTCCCCAGGCATCCCTTTAGTAGTGTTTTATTTTCTTTTTAAGATTTTATTTATTTAGGGGCGCCTGGGTGGCTCAGTTGGTTAAGCGACTGCCTTCGGCTCAGGGCATGATCCCGGAGACCCGGGATCGAGCCCCACATCAGGCTCCCTGCTCGGCGGGAAGCCGGCTTCACCCTCTCTCACTCCCCCTGCTTGTGTTCCTCTCTGGCTATGTTTCTGTCAAATAAATAAAATCTTAAAAAAAAAAAAAAAGACTTTATTTATTTATTTATTTGAGAGATAGAGATCACAGAGGGAGAGGGGGACTGAGAAGCAGACTTCCTGCTGAGCAGAAGCCTGATGCTGGACTTGATCCCAGGACCCCGAAACCATGACCTGAGCAGAAGGCAAAACTTTAACTGATCGAGCCCCCCAGGCACCCCTCTAATAGTGTTTTCTTGAAGCCACCTCTTGCCAGAGCCTGCGTGCTATACAAATGCTCCTCTCCCTGAACGAGCCTGTCCCCCACCTCCTGCCTTCAACATCACACTCTCTCCACTTCCCTTCGTGACTCACGCACAATCATCCGGGCACAGACATCACAGAACTTGGGCTTCTTGAAGAAATGATCTTTGAATTTGTGAGGCTTGTCATTGACAAGCTTAGGAGGTTCTGGGGGTGGCTCTTCCTCCTCCTCTTCTTCTTCCTCCTCTTCCTCATAGATGTAGTAGATGGGCCCACCCCCAGCACCCACTGCCTCCCCATTGGCCTGGGGCTCTGGGGGAAGTTCCACCTCCTTTGTCCCGGGAGACTCCTTCCTGAATAACTGCTTCAGCCTGCGTAGCTGAGGGAGGAGGGGATGGGGGAGGGGAGAAAACCCAAAGTTAAAAGAACTGTCACGCTCTCTAGAGCAGGTAAGGCTGAAGCTAATTAAACATTTTTCTAGTATGGGCAAGGGGCACACCCCAGGATTAGGAGGTATTGGGGGCTGCAGGTGCTGGCTAGCATTCTGATGACGGATGAGTCACATACAAGTGAGATCAATTCAAGCATTCTTCAAGGGCTGTGGTGGCTTCCCAGCTCCCCACACCCAGGGGTCACAGGCCCAGACTCACCCCACTTTGCGGAGTCTCAGCTGGCAAGGAGGGCTTAGGGGACTCCAGCACCTCCTTTTCTGTCATCCTGCAAGAGGTTGGACCCCACTATGAAATCTAATCCCTAACTGCCATTCTTCCTGTCCTAATTCCTGTCCCTCACTCTAGGGTGGTCCTTGGGTGGCAGACTTTGGGAGAAACTTGGTTAAACAGAAATCCTTTCACAGGTTTATCGACAGAAAGATTCTGTGGAGGTCCAGAGAAAAATGCAACAGACTAAAGAATTTCCCAACTAGTTCCTCAAACTGATACCCATCCTTTCCCGCCCTGAAGAGGCAACCCGAGTTTCGGGCCCCAACACAGTGCTCAAAGCTGCATGGTTTAGGGATTTTCCTAGTTTGTTTCTCCTGGGAATCTGTGGGCAAGAGAGAAGTGACACACACCGTCCCAGATCCCCTTTCTTCAAGGGCTTAATGTGTGTGTCCAGAAGCCTGCTTGAAGGGATGGACTAGGGACATTTGTTCACCCCAACCGCTTTCTTGAGTCCCAGAGGCCCAGGGCCTAGTTCCCAGCCTGCTTCAGTCCTCAGCTATTTTAAGTTTTCAGAGTAATATGAGCCTTTCCTTCCCTTACCATTCTGTTCCCTTGACCCCACCCCCACCCCACCCTCCAATCCTCGCTCTTGTCCTGCAGGTCCTAATTTCACTCCTAAAACCCTAACTACTCACAGGCAATAGAGAAATGAAGAAACTGAATAGGCTACAGATTGGGGAAGTTGAGCAGAGCAATTCTGACAATGGACAGAGGAGGAAGAGGCAACTTACGTTTGGGATTCCCTAAGTCAGTCCACAATCTGTGGAAGGAAGAGGGAGCCCCTCGGATCTTGATGGTGGTGCTGGGGGAGGACTGGTCCTCTTCCTTGGGGGCTAAGCCCCCCCAGTACCCTCTGTACTCACACTGGCTACCCAGACGTTATTTGTAGACCTCCCAGTCTCTCACCTTGGTGTCAGAGCTGAAATGACAGGGCTAGAGGAAAGTGGACAGCTGAATGACACAGCTGACACAGAGAAATTGGACACGGGGAGGTCTGGGCTGGGCTGGACCCTAACTCCTCCCATCAGCCAGAGCTGCTATGCCCTGGTTTTTTATCTGTAGTGCACAGGTCAGTTCTGGCGAAATTCAGAAAGGGACAGTGTTCATGCTGCATACTCATTTAGGTGATTTTAGATCACTGAAGGTATAGATGAAATTGTCCAAGCACCTCTCCAATTCTACCTTCCCTGGACCTAATTTTGATTTTTTAGCCATTGCCTTCCCGTGGCCATGTGTTTTTATACCCTCAAACATTGATCTACTTCCACCCCAAACCTTTAGGATGGAAAGGGCCTGGAGCTGGTGGAGAAAGGAGAGTTTCAATTCTCAGAGGTTTCCTATCAGCCAGATTAGACTGCATCCTTATCCATGGGTAGTTGGAGAGGTGCCTTGCTGCCATCCTGAAAGGGAGTGAAGAACATGCATAGTACTGCTTTATTCCCTCCTGTGCCCCCAGGAACATCCTCCCAACCCCCATTCTAAAATCTTGTCCTCAGGGAAAATCTAAGAGTTACTGAAAAAAATCCAGGCTGGGACTTCTGTCTGAGGGGCTCTGGGGGAGTGCAGGTCTGATGGTCAGGTGGAGTGGTCTCATTCCCATTGGACAGAAAACAATAGCTACCACACGGGGGGATGGGGAGGGTTTATATTCTGTAAGGTCTGCCTCCCTGCGAGGACTGCAAACTTTTGGAGGTAAGATAGCCATGCCCCACACTTCTGAAACCATTCTGATTCCCTGATTCCATCTCCTTCATCTGATGCCCCGGTATATGAACTTATGGGTCAGTGAGGTATCTGATATTCTTATCTCGCAGGGATGCAGCCTTCTCCTACTCTGGGCTGTGACATGGCTGAAAGAGAAGATACTCCCATCTCGGAGAACAGCCATTTGGATGCAGTCATGTAGTGCTGCTTTATCCCTTGTATCTGTAAGAAGTAAAGGATTACGTTGGAGGTTGGGTCAGACAAGCCTCAGAGGAGCCTGGTTAGAGATACTGCTACCCAGACCCGAGAGATTTCCAGGGTAATGTGCTTTGTCATTTCTGTCACTGCTCTTTTTCTTTCTTTAAGGGGTGGGTGAGATTGTTTAGGGGCTGCTGGATGGCTCTTAATGGTCCCAGTCTGACAGGCTGCACAACAACAGGGTAAGGAGAGGAAAAGCTCCATCCACACGGAGTGGGGAATGTCTGCTTTTCACCTTTCTTCAGTTGCATAGAAGAGGGACTGCTGAGCATGCCTGGATAATACGGCATCTTGGCACTGCAAGTTCAACTAATGTAGCTTTTATTGTAAGATACATCCACTTCTGTTCTGCCACGCAGAATTAAAGAAGGGCCCAAGTCCTCCAGCCCTGAAGATCAGATTCTGGACACGTATGAGGCCACTGTCTTGACCCAGTTTTGGACCTCACTCACCTCTCCCCAGACAGCCATAAGGACCCTACATGAGTATCACAGAATTAACATAGTGGAAGGAACCTCAGATGTAAGCTAGTTAGTCCAAGTCTCTTATTTTATTAGTAAGGACTGAGAGGTTTGGAGTTGAGAACTGATGTGCTTGATGAAACCACACTTACTGACAGAGTTGGGGGAGCCCAGAACAAAGGTTCCCCTGGAGACCCAGCCACCTATCCGAATGGTATGTGCAAGGAGGAGGATGGGATGAGGGAATACTGTTAGGAAGGTATGTGTGCATATGCTAGCTAGGGAAAGCCATCCCAGCCTACAGGAGATCCCTCCGACAGCTGTCGGACCGTACCTACCCAGGACCTCCAACCCCCACCCACATCAGGGCAGCAACAGAGAAACAGGGACTGATGTCCAGTGACAGATTTTTTGTTTTTATATTTAAAAACAAAATCAACCTCCCTCCAAGTAACCCCCCAAACAAAAAATCAGATTAAATAAAATTTACAGTGAATATACCCAGCAAACATCTGTATGTGCAATTAAATACTGTCTGTTACTGTGGCACGAACCTCAAACAAACAATATACAAGTGTTCTGGGAGGTGGGGGGAGGCCCCAGTTTTAACTCTTTGGGGTTTGGGGAGACAAGATGGGGGAAGTGAGTGAAAGGGGAAATCAATTTTACTTTTCTTAATTCTGTCCATATAAATATATTCATAAAGACCAGAAATGAAAAGGGAGCTTGGGATGGGGTAAGGAGATCAAATAGGGGAGTATGGGACCCTCCCAATTCTACCTGACCAAAAAAATATGAAAAAAATTAATTTCATGGTGGGAGAAGAGATAAAAAATGGCAGAAGAGGAAGGGAGGGAGAGGGAAGCAAAGGGGACCAACCAGGAAAAAAGAGGGGACCCATGGCAGGGGAGCGAAAGGGAGTCCAGTGCCAATGTGTCTGTTCCATCTTCATCCCCACTGTCTCAGGCTCCAGTTCAGTGTCTGTCACCTTCCTTTCTGCCTCTGTCCATGGCCTGTCAGGATTCCTCGATCCCCTCCACCCTGCCCCCACCCCTACAGTGCTGGTCCCTTTCCCTCCTCCGTTTATTGGGAACTGGCTCGCTCCAGGATCCTCAGGTCATAGTTCTTTTTGGCCACTCGAAGTTTGAAGCGACTCACAGAGTTGTTGAGGCGAAGGGAGGCATTCTGGGCAGCCAGGGGGCTGGGAAACACAGCCACGATGGTGTACAAGGCAGCGAGGTCTGCGTGGCGGCCGTTCTCAGCAGTCCCACTGTTGTCCCCCCCGCCCCCACCAGGCAGCCCCTGAGCATCCTTGAGCCACTGGATCTTGGCGCCAGACATGGCAAGCTGAGTGAAGAGTTTGTCCGCTTCGGTCCGAGTGATTCCTTCAGGGAGATCTGTCACCTCCAGCACCCGGCCCAGGACTGGAAGGGGAGGAGAGAGGACATGGTTGTGAGAGGACTAGTGAGTGGCCGGCAGAGAAGTCTGCAGCTGACTCAAGTCTATTGACAGCGTCCTTAAGAGCCTGGCCTCGCCCACTTGGCCCATTCCTCCTTCCCCAAATCAATGCAATACCCACCATTTAGGCAGCTAGGAGAAACAAAGAAAACTTTTCTTCTCTAAGACCAAGAAGAAACCAGGGATCAGAATCCCAGATTTCTTCATATCTGGAGACCTATACCTTAGTTCTTGTGCCAAGTCAGTAGCGCAATCTGAAATATATCTCATAGTCATCCCCTTCCCAGAGAACTCTCTTCCTTATCATTTAGGGAAGTCCATTTCCCTGCCTTTCCTTGTTTACTCCAAGTAGGGGTAATCTGAGAGATGTTGTATGCCTAGTGGGGAATGCCTACGGGGGGCTATTCCCCCATACTCTCTTGTCGATCTTTTCCTCAAGGACTAGGAGGACTACCAAGGCAGACATCCTAGATTAGGGTCAGGACCACTCCCACAAGACTCTCCTGTTAATAGGCTCAGCACCTCCAGCCATTGTATTATACTCAGTTTTTTTTTTTTGTTTTTTTTTTAAAGATTTTATTTATTTGACAGAGAGAAACACAGCCAGAGAGGGAACACAAGCAGGGGGAGTGAGAGAGGTAGAAGCAGGCTCCCCGCCGAGGGACTCGATCCCGGGTCTCCGGGTTCATGACCTGAGCCGAAGGCAGTCGCCCAACCAACTGAGCCACCCAGGCGCCCCTATACTCAGTTTTTACCATCACCTTTCCCAGGACCTGAAATGGCCTGATAAGGAGGACTGAGACACTTTAGTTCTCCAGTTTCTTCTTGCTCTTGACTATAAGAGGGTCTTATTTCTACTCTCCACCATAAACTGGCTTTTCTTACTTATCCTGGGCTAGTAATGCAGGCTGGAGAGGTGAGCACCTTCTCTTGGGGATCCGGCAATTTTGTCACTCACCGACATCTGTTGTCCCCAGGTCAGTGGAGGCAGATTTGAGTGCTTGTCTCTTGCTCCGGTTTCCATGCTTCAATCCACTCTGTCCCTTCAACATTTGAAAGATAACTCTCATCCCAGGTAAACAACACTGACTGCCTTGCATCCTAATGTCTGTCTGAAGATTAAGGAGCAACACCCAACCCTGAGGATCTTGCCCCACCAGGTAGGCAGACTAGCCTGAGTGGCCACTGAGAAACAGAGTCCTTCCCTCTTGGCACTGGGGTAAGGTGGGAAGAATGAGTATGGGAGAGGGGTAAGGCCCCTCCCACTTTACTCATTCTCACTGTGCGAGAGATATCTCTCCTGTCCACCCCACTGATTGAGGTGGATGGCTCAGAGATAGGGGCCTGGAAGAGAAGAGGGGTCTGATGGTGGATACCCTTACCTGGTGTACCGTGTAAGTTGACTGGCCATGGAGCAAGGGAGGGCAGATAGACAGATTGTACTGCAATGGCTGGCCCAAGAGGGAGTAGCGCCCATCACCTAGGGAGGAAGAACAGATGGTTTTCTGGGAGTTAGAATTTCATGATATGACTTTTATGAGACTTCAGAGGACTCTGGAGATAGATGACAACAATGTATACTTTTCCTACTTTTTCTGATAGGAGTGCCCAGGTGACTGACTGAAGAGTTGTCTCTCTTCCTAAACCCCTTGGCTCTCAGCTGTATCTCAGGCAAATGAGGCTTTTAAGTTCCCTCACCCTCGAAGAAGGGCTCTGTCCACTGCAGACGAAAGGCCCTGGAGGAAACTTACAGACCCTTATGAATGTCTTTCATTCATTCATTCCTTTCTTTATCTCTCTCTCTCTCTTTTTTAAAATATTTTATTTATTTGACAGAGAGAAACACAGCCAGAGAGGGAACACAAGGGGGAGCGAGAGAGGGAGAAGCAGGCCTCCTGCCAAGCAGGGAGCCCGATGTGGGACTCGATCCTGGGTCTCCGGGATCATGACCCGAGCCGAAGGCAGTTGCTTAACCAACTGAGCCACCCGGGCGCCCCACCCTCTCTCTTTTTTTAAAATAATCTCTAAACCCAACATGGAGCTTCAGCTCACAACCCTGAGATCAATAGTCACACGCTCTACCAATTGAGCCAGCCCGGTACCCCTAATTTTTTATATAGACTCTCCTACCCCAAACCCAGGGCTCAATAGTCTTGACTCCCGTTGAGTGGCAATACAGTGAGTGGATAAGAGGACACACTTGGGGCCAAACCGCCTAGGTTCAAATCCTGGCTGTTACTGGAAATAAGAGGTTGGGTGCATTTTCCCTTCGTCAGTGTTGAAGGTGGAGTGAATACAAGACATGCAAAGCACCAATAGTAATGCTTTGCACAAAGTAAGCACCATAAATGTTACTTGATTGTTGATAATACTGCTTATGACAGCCAAGGCAGAAACAGATAAGATTATTTCCATCTTGTATGTGATTAATCCCATTTTACAGATTAGGAAACTGAGGCCTGGTCCCAAGGTTAAGTAACACGCTCAACATCACAAAGCTAGTGATAGAACATGAACTTGCAAAAAGTCTTTCAATCCAACTCCAGTGTTCTCTCTTCTAAAAACCACACTGTTGCTGAAACAGTCCCATATTCTCAGCCCTCAGACTCAGTACTAATGAGTTAAACTCTCGGGTTTGTCAGAAAGTTTCTTTTCCGGGCTCACAGTCACCTACCTTACTCGGTAGTAAATGCTAAATATGTAAAGGAGGTCTGCAGTAAGCTGACTATGGGCAGCACTAGAGAGGGGCAGTGTCCTTGGCCTAAACAGGGATATTAAAGGAAGAGCTGGCTCCCAGAGCTGGATGAGCAGCTACACTGGTTTCCTGCCTGCTGCTACCACCTGGATCTTCCCACCTGGGAATGGGCTGTGAAGGGCAGCAGCCAGCTCTAATCTAACCCCTTACCCTGTGCTGGACCCCCAGGCCGGGGGAACTGTGTGAGGACAGGAAGGGGACTGAGTCCGGTGCAGACACTGCTGAGGCTGGTGACAGGAGAGGGTGCTGGAGACTGGGTAGGAGATGTGACAGGGCTGCTGCTCATTTGAGTGTTGGCCTGTGGGAGAGAGAGGCACACATATCATATAACCCAAATATGACCCTCCGGATATTCCTGTGGCTTGGCTTAAAATTCACCTCGCTTAGAAAACTTCTTGTAGAACTTTGTCAAAGTCAGATTGCTCCTTCCAACGGCCCCCTTAGTCCCTAATTAATTTGTATTAATTAGTTAATATATTTAGTTAAAATATTTATTTATTTATATATAGAGAGGGAGAGAGTGAGCGTGAGGTGAGGAGGAGCAGAGGGAGGAGGAGAGGGAGAGAAGTACAGAATCTCAAGCAGACTCCCTGCTGAACTCAGAGCCCCACGATCCTGAAATCATGACCTGAGCCAAAATCAAGAGTTGGACACTCAATGGACTGAGTCACCTGGTTGCCCAATTTGTATTATTTTAATATCTACTTTCTGACATAGTATTTTACGCATATGTCCCTTAGATCTTAGGTTCCTTGAAAGCAGATGCTCTCCTCTATTTCTTATGATTCCCCTCGAAGAGCGCCCAGGGAAGAGCTGCTCAGTCAATGGCAAAGATTACTTTCTGAGAAGAATCTGGTCTCCTCCTTGCCAAGATAATGCCGGGCTGCAGGACTCACCTGGGGGCTACTGTCAGGATTGTATAGGTCTCCAGGTTTCTGCCCACGCTGGTCCATGCTGTAATATTTACAGTGACTCCACTGGACCATGGATGGGTTCTGGGGGGGCTGGGGTCCATTAGGGACATTCAGCTGCATGACCACCATGCCTGGTCCAGAAGGTGACACTCCTGAGTGGCAGGAAGACAGGGGTTAGTTGTGCATTCAAACTGTATTTTGACCTTCTGACTAACCCTGAGTGTGAGAGCTGGTAACTAATCTACTCACTCACCTCAGGGTCACTTAAACTAAGTCTTACCAGGAATCTGAGATAGTTGCTGATTTGGTGTCTGACCGCCCTCTTCCTAAAGCAGGTGACAGTCTGAGTGGAAGAGACATGGGTCCCAGATGCCAATGCTCCCCTGCCCTTCACCTGGTAAGGGGCACTTTAGTATGCCTGACAGAAAACTACTCCATTCTGTCAAAGTCAGGTATTACCAAATGCCCAGGCCAGATTGCTTAAACGTCTGGACAAGGTATGGGTCCCAGCCTGTGGCTTGGGCCAGGGCCGTAGGCACGTGTAGGCTTCTCTGGTAATAGCTGCAGATAGGTCACTGATCTTTGGTTGCTCTGGAGAAGACGAATGCAAACAGATTCCCTAAGCCAGGCCAGGAAGCACCTGAATTGGGAATGGCGCAGAGCTGTATGTCACACTCAGGAAATGACAAATAATTCAAGGTGCTGATGCACAGGGATTATGCAGGGGAAGTGGGAGATAAGATATGTTCACTCATTTATTCAAAAATGTATTGAACATTTACTATGTACCAGTTCCTATGCTAGGCACTGGGTGCACAACAAACAAAAGTGGTCCTTGTCCTTATGGGCTGGACAGTCTACCAGGGAGTCACACGTTAAGCCAACAGCTGGTGTCAAGTTTAAAGCACGTGCTAGTAAGGGTCTTTATCCTGTAGGTGTTGGGAACAGAACTTCAGAGAGCTAACTCAAGTGGCTGGATAGAAAAGAGCTGAAGGAAGGAAGAGAGGGACCGGAGGCAGGAAGACGGATTAGAAAGCCACAGAAAAATGAATGATGAGGTTCTGAATTAGAGCTGGGACAGTGGTGGTGGCAATTAAGTGGGAGAGTCAGACTCTCTGAAGGTTTCGCTGACAGGTTTAGGTGACTGGATGTGATCCTGAGGTTTTAGGACAGACAACCTTGGGCAGTCTTCCCCTCTCATAGGCTGGGGGAAGCAAAGAGCTCGATGAAGAAGAATATTAAGTCCTGAATCTTCTTCATGGTGAAAAGCAAGGTAAGGGACCTGGAAGAAGCAGTCTGAATGACAGTCCCTCGTGGGAGGGACAAGGCAGGAGCTCTGCTTCCCCACAGGGGACTGTTCAGCCTGAGCGTCTGCTCTTGACCTCTGAGGCGAGCTCTCTGGTGAGAGACAGGCTGAGTCCACGTGTGTGGCGGGAGAGAAATGGGAGCAGGGGCGGCTAGCCTGAAAATCTGCTGCCGTGGTGCTGCTGTCAAGGCTCAGTGCTCTGAGGCTGCCACCACTGCTGCCGCTGTCACACTGTTTCCTGGGACGGAAAACGCTGCAGCCTCTGCCCTGGGCACCAGTCATGCTGGGAAGTGAGCATGATTGCTTTTCTCAGGTAGCATCGGTCAAAGGGAAGGAAAAGAAGCGGCAGGAGGCCTGAGAGACCTGCTCAGGAGACACAGCATCTGTTATGCCCTATTCTCCAGTCAATTTGTGGCCCCCACCCTCTGGGGTTCATCTAATCAGAGAGCACAAATACTCAGAGCGACAGGCTCGCCTCTCCCCATCCTCTGCCACAGGGGACAGGGTATTCATCAGCATGGCTTGTAGAAGGGCCACCAGAAAATCGAATAGTTGTGGAGTGTCATACATTTAACAACTCCCCCCTTAGTATAGTTGCTCTGGGCATTTTCTTTCCCCATCCAAAGAGCCCCACTGCTTCAACATCCTCTACCAACAAAATTGCAATTGACCTTATTCAAACACCTCATTGCTACCTGAGGGGGCCAACGCAAAAATAATCAAATCTACAGCTTTCTAGAAGGCAGCTCATAATCTGAGCCTAGTGCCTCAGGCCAGGGAAGGGTGGGGGGAACATGTGAGTGTGTAGGGTGTGGGCATAGGCAAGGCAGTGGAAGCTCTTTCTAATACCAACATGTAGCCATAAGGAGCTATTAGAGGGCTTAAGAGGAGGGGGAAGGAGAACAGTCCTCATAGTATTTTCTCTGATCCTGACAAAAACAAAGCCAGGGTTTCAGTTTCAGCCTTGGTCCTCCCTACACTGAGCCCACCCCCGCTGGTCTGGAGCATTGTTCCTTCACTGAGCGGGGATACAGAGCACTACGCTGATGAGCTGATTTTTATGCTTCTCTTCCTCGAGTCAAAAGCAGGTGGCATCCATTAACAGCTGAACTGTTGCTACTTCTTAGTGGACGTGGCAATAAAAAAAAAGAAAAGAAAAGAAAAGAAAAGAAAAGAAAAGAAAAGAAAAGAAAAGAAAAGAAAAGAAAAAAAGAGAAAGAAAGAAGAAAAGTAAAGGAAAGTAAAGAAAGAGAGGAAGGAAGGAAGGAAGATAGGTAAGAGAAAAACCACCCTACTACCCAGTGACAGCACTTCCATATAATCAGGCTGGAGGAAGGAGCCTGGGTTGAAGTGGGAAGGGGGAGAAAGAGGTTGAATAAGGAAATCAATTTTAGCCTGAAAGCTCTGAAAGGAGAGGGAACGTGTGAATGGCTTTTTAAGTGGCATCATTAAACCTGGGCAGAAAGGTCGATTGGGCAGAGCAAACCGCATAAATACAAACAGATGACATTTATGTCTAGCAGAATTGGTTTTTATGTCCCCCCCTCTCCCCCCCCCCCAAATCACTGAGGTAGAAGACTGATAAGGCTTCTTCCTTACCACCAGGAATCAAATCTATGGAAAGGAACGTCCAGAGAAATAATATCCATAGGCATCTTTCCCATATTACAGGATACAATCCAAAAGTATCTCAGTGTTTTTCCCCTTTTTCGGTGAAGGAAAGGAGTATCTTCAGGGAGTGGGAGAGAAAAGTGTTTGTTTCAGCTTTGGAATCCCCTCAGCCACAGAATGAGCCAGTCAGTATGTGAGAGGCTATTTCTGTATATACCTCATTCTGGCCATGGTGCTTTGTCACTGTGAGTTGGGAGTCTGTGCATACATATCCCTGCCATTTCATGTCTGTGTGCATCTTCCCCAGACAAGCACCTCTGGCGAAACCTCAAGGGACTGTGGGCTATCATTTTAGTGGGAAGAAAAGTGTTTCCTGGGGTTATAGTGCTGTCTAATATCACAGGCCTGGGGGTAAACTCAACAACTACAAAAATGTATTAATAAGCCAGAACAGTTGTTCCAGGAACAGCAATCTTAATCCCTGCCTTTATTTTTGGAAAAGTGACCATGTTGCTACATGGGAAAAGGGTGACTGTCCTCTGAAGGTGACATAGCAGCCCTTGTGGGCTATGCTGGCTTTCTACCTTCCCAGTAATGGGTAAACGGGAAAGGAAGGAAGAAGCAGCACTTGTTTTTTTTTTCCTTCCAGCTCCTCTTATATTTCCATGAGCAGAGACTGAAGACTTTTAAAATCAGTGATATGGTGAATACGGTCTCTTAGGTGTGGGTGGAACAGAGAGTCCCATCACCAGGAAGGGTACAAGGGATCAGTCAGAGAAGGCTAAAATCAATCAATCAGGGAGGTTTGGAAGAAGGGACATATAACAGGAAATCCCATAGAAGTAAGGGAACTAGATGATGAAGAGGGCTTCCTCCATTTCTATTGGTCTGGGAAGAGCACAGATAACCTCCTTTCAATTCCAGCCCAGACCTCTAGTGCTGCCAACTTTCAAAACAAGAGCTGTTCCAGTCTGTTTAACCTAGCACTCAGTCCAGAGTAGGTAATGAAAAATTCTTCTCACTTGTTTGGTTTCTGATTCAAAGACCTTGTATTTGAAGATGAAGAGATACAACCACAGAGACCTAATACATACATTGAGATACCACTAAGGATTCACATAAAAATGCACATACAAATATACCCATATGTACATGCACACACTTGTTTTAACAAACAAGAGAAAAATGCCCTGCAGTAGCAAGCACCACCACAGGCTACAGGGAGCGGTTCTAGGAGCTGGTTTCTACAATTTCCATATCCCGCTGGGAATTACAAGGTCAAGTGCCCCTGGAGGACACTAGGAAAAACAGCTAGAGAGACCAGTAACATAATAAAGGGTAAAGACTGTTGAATTTAGAACCTCTCAGCCTGTGAGAGAGCCATGTTTGGTCTAGATGAAGAGAGAAATCATTGCTCCTTGAAGGTAAGAACTGACCATGTCTTGTGAGCAAGACTAATTCTGGAATCCACTCCACAGCATCTAACACCAGAGTGCAAAAACTCTTAGGTGAAAGTCTTACTTCTAAAATGGGGAAAACTGCCAAAATACTTCCCTTTCACCAGAAGAGGGCACTCTGATATTCCCACAACAGAGGGAAATGAGGATGGGCGGAGACTGCATTAAGATACCCTCCCACCCCCTCCACCCTCCCGTCCCCCCCAACCCCTGAGGTTGCTTTAGCTGCAGTGTAATGCTGTGCCAGGGTGGGGTGAAAGGGCAACAAACAAGGGTAGCTGTACTTGATGTGTTGGGAGAGTTCTTGGCAACGGCAGAAAGTGAGAGGCTGCATGGCCTCAGCCTATTCACCTGATAGCTATCCCTTCAAAGAAGGCCTTTTGCTATTGAACATAATAGTTATTTATTTCCCATTAGAGGGAAAGGAAAAGAATACAGAGACCTGTTGAAGGTGTAATATTGAGGGTGCTAGATGGGTTATGAAAAGGAAAAAGACCCAAGTTCAAGGTTTAGGGTCATGACTTGAGGCAAGTTATTTATCCTCTTCAGAGTCTTAAATCTGTCTTCACAGAGTTGTGGTGAGAATTAAAATGACACTGGGGCACCTGGGTGGCTCAGTCAGATAAGCGATTGCCTTCAGCTTGGGTCATGATCCCAGAGTCCTGGAATAGAGCCCTGCATCTGGCTCCCTGCTCAGTGGGAAGCCTGCTTCTCCCTCTCCCTTTGCCTGCCACTCTGCCTACTTGTGCACGTGCACGCTCGCTCTCTCTCTCTTTCTCCCTGTCAAATAAATAAAATCTTTAAAAAAAAATGACACAATGTATGTGAGCACATATGAAAAACTGCAAACAAATCTAAGATATAACTTAAAAAGCATTTTATCAGCCTCCCTCACACTCCCAACAGAAAGCTAAAGCTGTTTATAGGAAGAATGCGTGCAAGAGATAGAGGTAAGCACTTCATGTCTCAAAGGCAAGAGAGGGGTGAGTGTAATGCTGGATGCAGGGAGGAAAAAAAAAAGAAGAAAACAAGGAACCCAATCAAGGCTGTGGCTTTCCAGGGTCGGAGATAGGGCAACCAGCCTCACCTCTCAAGAGGTTAACTTCAGCACCCCCGGAAAACACCAGTCGGGACCTTAGTCTTTCCTCGTGGTAGCACTACAGGTGGGGACAGAGTCAGTCCCTGAACTCTCTTGTCAGTCCTGGCTCTAGAGCGCAAACCCTTTAGCAGTGCTTGCTCTTGCTGGTACACACGACCTCCAATTCTTTATCCTCTTACCTGAGTACTGCTGTGGCATCTGTGGTGGACTGCAGGGGGAGGGAGACTGAGGCATCTGGTACTGCTCAGAGCCAGGAGGTTGCAGAAACCCCACAGAAGGGCTAGGGGGAGGAGAAGAGAGTAGGGTTAAAGTGGGAGAGAGAGGAGCACAGCTCCTGGCAAACAGCTGCTGCTTCCCGGGCCTCCCCTGTGGGAAGCAGAGGCAGCAGCCAGTCATTCCCAGACCAATTTGCAGTGCAATTTCTAAAATCACTCATCAGTTCAAAGTTAATTATATATATTTGTACTTGATCATCTTTCAATTAGGAAGCTGCTAATCAGTGCTACAGATGGAATGTTAGTGACACATGCTCTTCCCAACAGTGTGGAAACACCAGACACATATACATGCACACGAGTGTGCGCGCGCACGTGCGTGCACACACATGCACACACGCACACACACACATTCTGAAAAACACAAAGTGCCAGAAACACACAGTGCCAGAGTGAGATGGGTGAAAAAGAGCTAAGGAGATGTCTGATTGAAGATATTTACATAATGGCAAACAGAGTTACCTAAAGACAAAGGGAGAATCCCCCGACCTAGTACTCACAATAACATGGAGACATACACACAAAAAGAGAAGTAAACATACACATAGCGAGAAACATAGAAATACATACAGGTAGGCCCAGACTTGATTTCTAGTTCCAGCTCTACTTCTAACTAGCTGGTTGACTTTGAGTATGTTTCTTAATCTCCCTAGCTGGAATTTTCTCATTCATAAAAGAAGGGAGAAAAATTTTAAAAAGGGCAGTGGACTAAATATTTCTAAGGTGGCTTCGACTTCTAAAATTCTCTCAGCTATAACCTATACTAAGATATATATAAATAGACACACAGAAATAGACAGACTGAGATTCATCCACGGATATAAACAGAGGTACACAGAAAAAATTACATATATATACTCCAAATTGCTTCTTTTATTGATGAGCAGTCTCTATCTTATAGTTCTAAATCCCACTGGTAAGAAAAACAAAAAAATTGGAACAATAAAGAAAAAAGAAGAATGAACTCTCTCATATTCTACCTGCTTTAGGGCATCACTGGGTCTTTACCCCTACCCTTCCTAGGTCAGTGGCAAGTTGCTGAAGGCCTATGTGAGATGTGCCCCAACACTCTGGGAGTCCTCACCTCGTACCGTTCTGCTGAGCCGGTGGGATCACACTATAGTACACTGGTACGCCCCCTCCTGGGAGGCCCCCTTGCACAGACTGGCTCGCAGGGACCAGCATGGGTTGCTGGAAAGGCGGCTGGACCACATTCTGCGAGTCATTACCCACTGGGACCTGGTTAGAGATAAGAAGAGAATGACCACTTGTACTCCCAATGAACTCATCCAGAGAATGGCCAAGTTAAGTCATCACCAGTCCAGGACACTGACTTCCTTCCCTACCTTTAGAGACTCCTCCTATTCTCCTCATCTGCCTAAAGAAAATGTATACAGAGGGGCGCCTGGGTGGCTCAGTTGGTTAAGCGACTGCCTTTGGCTCAGGTCATGATCCCGGAGACCTGGGATCGAGTCCCACATTGGGCTCCCTGCTTGGCGGGAAGCCTGCTTCTCCCTCTCTCACTCCCCCTGCTTGTGTTCCCTCTCTGGCTGTGTTTCTCTCTGTCAAATAAATAAAATCTTTAAAAAAAAAAAAAAAGGAAAATATATACAGAGATTTCTGCACTTCCCTCTTTTCCAAACACCTCCCTTGGACATCTTATGTAGAGAAAGAAGCCTGACTTCCTTTAGATCCTACTTTTCTGGGCTACATACTCATTTGCATGGCTGTATTAAAGACCAAACAATTTAAATAAAGACAATCTTCTCAGACTCTCTGGGCTTTCTCTCAGAGGAAAAACACCTACAAAATCTAGGGGGAAAGTGAACAGTATTTTAGTGTTGGAGTTGTCACACTGGATGACGTGGGAGACTGTCTTCCTTTTCCTCATCCCAAGGACTGGGTCATCTTTCCCAGTGCAGAATGCACCCACTTGATAAGAAGGCAGTGGAGTGTACTGAACCACCAGGCCTTGCATCTGGCCCCCCATGCTGCTCCTCTGGTTGTTGAGCAGGCCCTGGTTCTGTGGCTGCTGGACCCCAATCATGCCTTGGTAAGCCGCCTGCTGCTGGTTAGGCATCATGGGCTGTAAACCTAGGGATAGGCAAGGCAGAGAAGACATTAATATGTCTCAACAATGTTTAGGAGGTCACTCTCAATAATTTTCCTTCTCTCTATTTCACCTCTTCTTTTTCTGGAGATCCTGGGTCCCTCTTGGGACTAATCATTCATGTGCCTTTTTTTTTTTTTAAACAAGGAAGGTACTGCTTCTCTGTCCCAGTCTCTGCCCTTCCCCTATTTACTGATCCCCTACCCCAGCAGTTCCTCTTACCAGGCTGCTGGGATGGCTGAGGCAGCTGTTGACCACGCTGGGGGCTGTAGGCCACCGGGTGAGAGAGAGGTCGGTATTGCTGGTTGGAGTTAGGATACTGTCCAGGGGGGTAGTAAGAAACCTGGATCTATGGTGAGAGGAAAGAGATGTGTGAGAGGCTCCCTTAAATTCAACCCTAACATCCCAACTATTAAATGCATCAGGGTCTGGGCACCTAGGTGGCTTAGTCAGTTAAATATCTAACTCTTTTTTTTTTTTTTTTTTAAAGATTTTATTTATTTATTTGACAGAGAGAAACATAGCTAGAGAGAGGGGAACACAAGCAGGGGGAGTGAGAGAGGGAGAAGCAGGCTTCCCATGGAGCAGAGAGCCCGATGTGGGACTCGATCCCGGGTCTCTAGGATCATGACCTGAGCCGAAGGCAGTCGCTTAACCAACTGAGCCACCCAGGCGCCCCAAATATCTAACTCTTGATTTTTTCTCCAGTCAGGATCCCAGGGTCGTGAGATCAAGCCCGAGTCGGGCTCTGCACTCAACACAGAGTCTGCTTGAGCTTCTTTCTCCCCCTCTTCTCCATCCCGCCCCCCAAATAAATAAATCTTTAAACTAATAAATCAATAAATGCTTCAGGGTCAATGGCTAGAAATCTGTAAATAGGTTCTGGACCTGCAACTGCAGTATTAATATACAAGTTTCAAATAGAACAAAAATGGTTTGTGTTACACAGAAGGATGACCTCCTGACTAGAAAGACAACTCTCAAGTGCAAGGTAGGGAAACAGAAGTGGGGACAGGTAACCCCTCTGATCTATCTAAACTAGGTGAAGAAAGAAGATTATAATAGTGGACAAACTGACTTAGTGATTTAGGCGGGGAGCCCATGCTGCTCACCTGTTGAGGGGGCTGCATGTAGCCCTGGGGTGGCAGAACTTGCTGAGTAGGTGGCGCGTGACTAGAAGGGGAATAGCTGGACGTGGGGAGGGGCTGTCCTGTAGAAGCCATGATGAAGCTAGTCTGCTGAGGGTGCTGGGAGATAAGTGGGGGCTGGAACAGAGCTGAGGATGGGTCAGCTGCTTCAGTAGAACCTTGGCGGCTAAGGCTCATTTGTCCAAAGGGGTTGCTGAGGTCCTCTGCCTGTTGAGATAGCAGGGGAGACTTGAGGACTCAGGTCATTCATATCAAGCCCCCTGTGTTTGGCTTCAACACAAAGACAGACAGAAAGAGCAACCCTCTCTTTAGCCTTCTTTACTTATACCAATTTGAAATACTCCTGCCTCCACTCCCTGGGAGGTACTTTTTAGCCCTAAGCCTCTGTCATGTGGTGTTTTAAACTGCTGTGAACTGGGGGTGCCTGACTGGCTCAGCCTCTGGAGCAGGTGACTCTTGATCTCGGGGTTGTGCATTCGAGCCCCACACTGGGTGTAGAGATATTTAAAAATAAAATCTTAAAAAACCCTGCTATTAACTGAAGAGGTGTTTCAAGCCCAACTCTAGAATCAAACTTCTTACCACATATGAGATGACAAGGCCACTATCACTATGACGTTTATCAGAATTTTTTTTTAAAGATTTTATTTATTTATTGACAGAGAGAGAAACAGCGAGAGAGGGAACACAAGCAGGGGGAGTGAGAGAGGGAGAAGCAGGCTCTCCTCCAAGCAGAGAGCCTGATGCGGGGCTTGATCCCAGGACCTTGGGATCATGACCTGAGCAGAAGGCAGACACTTAACGACTGAGCCACCCAGGTGCCCCGACCTTTATCAGAATTAGTCTCAGAGAGATGGGAGCAAAAACACAACTTTTTATATATATAGAAAAGACAGGACAAACTAATTAGGGTTAAAAAAAAGATTGTAAGTCCTTCTCCATTTCCTGTCTTCCTCACGTCTCTAACCATACAAAAGGCTCTAAGTTGCCACAGATCCTGTTTTTATAATAAAGGGCCGAGATAACACCTTGAGAGGATTAGGGACGGCTAGGTTCCTGTGGCTCCCCAGCTCTGCCTATGCAGTGAAAGAACTAGTGGGCTCCCCCTCCTACTGCTTATCTCCTTACTCCCACCTCTAGAGGTCATTTCCACCTCCGTTCTCTGATACTTGCCTAGAGTTCTCCGGCTCTTCAGGAACCACTTCCAATTCTCACCTCTGAAAGGAGGCCAGGCTGAGTGGCTGAGCTGGAGGGCAGGGAGACTGACAGGCTAGTCTGTAATTGCTTCCTCTTTCAGCCCTTTTCTCTAAGCAGCAAGAGGGATGGACGGTGTTCAGCCTCTTACTTAGCTGATGATAGGTCAGAATTTGTTAGCTTCCCTGTTCCTTCTGCCTTCTGGACAGTAATTCTCTCTCTCTCTCTCTCTCTCTCTCTCTCACACACACACACACACACACACCTTCTGGACAGTAATTCTCTCTCTCTCTCTCTCACACACACACACACACACACACACGTGCGCATGCACGCAAAGGTACACATGAACCCACACACATGCTACAGTATGACTTCTTTTGAAAAACAAACTAAAAGAAACAAATGACAATGCTTTCCTGTGGTTTCACTTAATTTTCAGGAATCTGATCTTCAAGTT
>PITA01003573.1:25079-125010 GCA_004023965.1 Spilogale gracilis
CACACACACACACACACACACACACACACACACACACACACACACCCAGGGCTCTCATAACCATGACAGAAGTTATCAACTGTGAGGTAAATCAGGTCTTCACAGGATTTGTAGTCGGGGTACAAACAATTTAAACAGCATGTGCTATGCAGTGGAAGTGGCTATTTTTTTTTTTTTTAATAACACAGTAAGATAGAGGAGCATTTTAAGTTTTTACCAGTAATGCCAGATAAATCTGAAATTGTGCTTTTATTTTGAAAGAAAATGATAGAAAACCATCCTATATGGGATAAACGGGGTTCTGGGAGTTCATACATGCCCAGAGAGGGGAGGAGATGAAGGACCCATACAGGAGAGTGACGAGTAGCCCAGGTTAGAACAACATCCCATTTTGTCCCCCTCAAACTCCGGGGAACTCAGTGTTCCTCTCTGTTTTACATTTAGATATCTTCTGATGTCTGGAGTGCTGAGATGAGGCCACGACAATGGAGGCCTGTGCCAGCCCTTTGCTCAAGAAGAAATGCCTTTTAACAAGGCCCTCCAGAAAGTGCAATTGCTTTGTCCCACATGGACCCCACAGACGTACGACAGATACAGGCCACACATGGACATGACAAAAAGGGGAACAGAGTTTATACCATGTTGTACTGCTGGGGTGGAGAGACTGGCAGAAGGACTTGGGGACAGGAGCCTGGAGAGAACTGAACAGGCTGCGGAGAGGGCTGCAGAGCCGGGACTGGCTGTGGACCAGCAGAGAGGCATGTGGAAAAGGGAAAAGAAAAGGGAGGTACAGGGAGAGGCATGGGGAGGGGAGCAGAGTCAGGGAGGGAAAGGGGAGGAACAACAAGGTTAATCATAAAAATGATGTCACATGAATAGCGATGCTGCTGAACAGACTGGAGAGCAAGCCCAAGACAGCTTGCAGCTTTCGCATCTCTGGCAAATAAGCAATGTCTCCTTATCAGGAGAGATCTGCAGTAGTGCACACTCCACCGCGTTAGCTACTCAGGACTTCGCAGCCGTTGTGAGCAATCTCAGGGCTCTCAGAGCCAGTGTCTGCAGTCTGCTTCCAAACATAGCTTTTCCCAAAGCATTTTTTCTGAGCACACGATTCCTGAGGAGCATGATCCTAACCCTCCTTGAATGCCCACTTGAGAAGGGACTCCTGCTTCTGCAGGAAGGGTTATCCAAGGTCTGGCTTAGCTCTCCCAGCCAAGCTCCTGATTTCACACCACTGCTCTCCAGGAGGAAGTGCTCATTCACAAGGATCGGCTCCCTCCAGAGGGTAGGAAAGGAAAAAACAGCCAGTTCACCCAGGTTCCAGCTACTTCCTCCTGTTCCAGGATTGTTCAGTGTTCCTCCAGGCTGTAAGGGCAGCATGAAAAATGCTCCCATAAGCAAACAGGAAGGGATTTGGAATAAAATATAAATAGCTTAGCTGTAGCTTTTGTTCCTTCAGTCCCTTCACTAGCCTCAAGCAGGAAGATTTGTTTATGAGGAACATGATGTGTTCTAAACCATCTAATGGGAAGTTCTTTTTTCTCTCTTCTTCCCCTCCAGCCATTTCAATCACCTCCCCGGTGAGTTGGTTCTCAGCCATAGCCCCTGGTGGCAGGTGGGTGGGAGAAAGGAGAGAGGCTGGGGGGGGGGTAACATTTATATACACTGTCTCATTCACATACGAATCTCATTATAGACTCACAATAATCCATAGGGAGATGTGATAACTTGTATTTGCAGTTAAGATTGTAAGGCTCAGAGGAATTCAATCACATATCCAGGATTACCCAGCTAATGTGGCAGAGCTGGATGGGAACCTAGTTCTCTGTCTGACATTCTTTCCAATCCACTCTAAGGGAGGGAGCAGGTGAAGGAAGATGTTAAACAGAATTATACAAAGATTTTTTTGTTTGTATGATTCTCCTCTCTCCTTTCAAATTCAGAACTATGGGGGCCCAAGGTATCAATATCATCTCGTGGCATATACCTTATGGGAGACCCCTTCACAAAGAGGACTAACAGTTCTGGTGGCAGAATGCCAGAATTAGAAGACCTCCAAAACACAGAATGCTCCTATTACCTGGATTAAATAAAATCTACATCATCTTGGTTAGGAAAAAGCTACCAAGAATCCACTGTGTGACCTGGGGGAGATGTTGTGGCACCTGTGATAAACTCCCAGCTTTCCTGGCAAACCTCGTGCCTGGAAGCCAGTGCCATTTCAAATGTAACTGCTAGAGAGGCTGCTCAGCAGGAGCTCCTTGTGCTGGTAGCTTTTATGCCCATTTTCTATTATCCTAATCCTCTTCTTTCTCTTGAGGGGGGATCTATTGTGCTTCAGGTCTTATATCCTCTGGGGGCAGAGGGGTGGCCATAGGTATAGCTGCCTGTTTCTTCACATTTGTGAGTTCTAAGTAAAAAAAAGGGAAGAAATGATGCTCCTCTCTTAGGCATTTTCTGACTGAGGAAGGGTAGTGGTAAAAGTAGGTGTCTCGGTGCTATTTTTAAGTTCTTCCACCACTATCCTCAGCTACAGTTCTCAGAGAATCTCAAACTCCAGGACTAGGAACCTTCTGAAAAAACATGGGGAAGCCAAAGACTGGCCCTGAGGGCTAGGACTGCCACCTGCTGGTGAATTCTGGGTTAGAGCACTGGCTCTCGGCTGCCGTCAGACTCCCAGAGGGCTCTTCCCTAAGAGGTCAATGCCACCTTAGGTAAATAACGCAAAAGGTAGCCACTGGTCCTTTAATACTCAGCCTCACCTGTTGGTTTCATGTGTTCTACTGACACATGATAGGGAGGTCTGTTTTGACAGCAGAAGCCTGCCAAAAAGGGAAAGTTTAGCATAGTTTAGCCAGCACTGTCCCGAGGCCTGGTGCAAATGCCTCTTGCTATGACTTTCTGAGGGAACAGAATCTCTGTAACAAATAATGCTCCCCTGTCTCCAATTTACAGGTCCTAACCTAGTACTCGACATCCTGCAGGAGATCAGTCAATACCCATGACCAACCCACTGACCCTCGTGATCCAGAAGCAGGGCCAGAATGAGTAAAAGTTTGGAATTCAGAGCTAGTCACCTAGACACTCTAAAATTCTTTCAGCCCCAAATGGTTATTCTTGTTATCTCTTTAATCTCCTCTTGTCTGTTTCTAGATATGGATGGAAGGGGGAGGCAGATGAAGACCAAGACAGAGAAAAGGGAGCAAGCCTCTATTAAAATAGAAACATTTTAGGAAACGCAAATATTGGGGCCTTAGACAAGTGAGGCACGCATAGAAACACAGGAGACAGCCAGAGAGAGAGGAGTACCCACTTACAGGTCTGAATGAAGTCCCATCGGGGAAAGCACACACACATGCCACACTTCAGTATGGATCGAGGTAAGCTGATTAAGAATGGGACCTAATGAGGTAGATGGTGGTAGAACAGAACGGAAGTCAGGACTACAGAGAAAATGGTTTAGGAGCCAAGATAAAGGCCTGAAATCATCTGCATGTGGGTTACATTAAGACATAAAGCAGGGTGTCCCAGATCATCACAATATCAGAATGGGGTAGTACTGGGCCATCCTGGGCTCTTTCCAGTCTAGTTTCCAGTTTCTAGGGAATGAGTGTCTGTGATTCGCTTGTTTTACCTACAGAAGAGACAGATCTGAGGCCAAGCTGGACTAACTGAGCACAGAGGTGAGGGAGCCTGGGAGGTGAAATGAGATAAACTGCAGCAGCAGAGTGCAGACATGGGCTTTCTGACTAGCAGAGAGCACCACCAGAGATACTCCAGGCCAGAGGATGGGCTCCACTCATGGGCAGCTCTACTCATGGAAAACAAAGAGTAAGTGAAGCCCTCAGCACAGCTCTCCTCGGAGTAGTAAGCAGACTTATACCTAGAACGTGAACATTCCAGTCTAGAATAGGGACTGACTGATTCTGATGCTGATGACTTGCATGACCTCCACAGAAACAAAACTTCACCCAAACCCTATTTGGTATCAGCCTCTATCAGTCCAACAACAGAAGGAGAAAGAGCTCTTTCATGTCATGGGGAACAAAGAGAACTTTGGGGGGTTCTGTGCCTTACAGCATATGTATGGCAAGAGTCTTGGTTAGATTCCTTTCCTCAAACCCCAACTCATAAGTACGTGTTTATGGCTCAACAGTCACATGAACACATTCAGTCAGTTACAGTGGGAACTGTGATCTCTTTAAGCTCCATCTGTGGACACAGTGAACAAAATCGCCTCACTAATTACACGGGACATAGAGGGAGATGCAGTACAGCAGAAATGTGGAATGGGGCAAAAGATCCCACTGGTAGTTCTCAGGAAGAAGAGGAAGAAACAGAAAGCAAAAAGCTCCCAGACTGACTCTAAGAGCACTTTGGCCAACCCCTAACCCTTACTCCTCTCTCCCCACTAACAAACCAGAAACAGAGGAGGGAGTGGCAGGTGTCGAAGAGACCCTTCCTGCCACCCACAGTGCAACAGACACAACTGTACTTCCAGAGCTTGGATTGGAGGGGGGGACCATAGCTCTGGCTCTATGTGGTGACTCACCTGTGAGATCATGTGATTATTCAAGGGTGGCTGTTGCTGAGGCGTGGGTGGGAGAGCAGGAAGCTGTGGCTGTGGTGGTTGCGGCGGCGGCTGCTGCTGGGCAGTACAAGGGAGAAGGCCCCGGACAGATTGGGATGAGGTGACCGGGCTGCACACTTCTGGGGCACCTAGTGCCATACCTAAGACAAAGAGGAGACCCACCAAGATTTGTAAGCACCAGCTGTGATCATGCCATCCTTAGAGATGCAGGGCTCTACTCCTTCCTTGCTGCTCCTCTTCACTTCCCTTCTGTCCACTCCCCCACTGTCTTGGGAAGATCCATGCATGAGCACTTGATGCATTTCAGCTGCCCCACTGATGGGAGTCCTCATCTTAGCAGGTGTCTCCTCCCCAGGGACAGTAAATACCTTGGCCATCCATGCTAGATTTCAGAATTGAACGAAATGTGAGGCTGCCAAGGCACCTCCCCTGAAGGGCCTAGAATCTGTCCATCATGAAGAGACAGCTGAAAACAGGAATGTCTGCTTCCTAGGAAGGTGCAGATTCCTAGTCCCTTGAGAGATATCTCTTCTCTCTGATTTCTTTTCAACTTGCAACACTTCATGAAAGTTGCTGGGAAGGTAACTTTGCCTCTCTATGCACTTGCCTGTGCTCACACACAAGCATAACTGTCACCCAAGTATTCTCCCCATTTCCAGCCTCTCCAAGCCAAGCACACATTCACATAAAAATACTTTTACTGACTATCTACTATGTGCCAAGTATTACACAATGAACTGAGAACACCAAGGTGGATATGCCCTTGAGCAGCACAGGATCTTCCAACCAGAGATGGACATGCACACAACAATTACAATCTGATAAGGATACGGGATGCATCCGTGAAATGAACACAGTTGTATGGCAGCAAGGCTGATGAAGCAGTAACTCACTTAAAGAGGAAATGGGAGGAGAAATGGATTTGAAGGGTGAAGAGAGCTTGTCAGACAGAGAAGAGATGAAGCTAATACCATATCCAACCAATGGTTGGAGGACGAGAGGAAGAAGGATATCCAGAAGTAAGGTGGAAGTGGCAAACTGGGGTCAGGAAGAACTGCTGCATTAAGTCATTCGGATTTTGTTATGCAGGAGATGCTGAAACATGAACATATTTTTTTAAGATTTAAGATTTAAGATTTTATTTATTTGACAGAGAGAGACACAGTGAAAGAGGAAGCACAAGCAAGGGAGTGAAAGAGGGAGAAGCAGGCTTCGCACCGACCAGGGAGCCCAAAGCAGAGCTCGATCCCAGGACCCTGAGATCATGACCTGAGCCGAAGGCAGACGTTTACTGACTGAGCCACCTAGGCGCCCCGAAACACGAACACTTTTAATGAGAGGACTGACATGATTAGATCTATGTTTTGGATTGTTTACCTGGCTCTAAAAAGGGCTGAGGATGGAACACAGGAACCAGCCTGGGGGCTAGTGTCCTAATGAAATAAAAGAAGACAAAAGTCCAGATAAAGGCAGAGGCAGTGGGGTTAGAAAAGAGGTAACAGAGAAGGAGAGCAGAGACCCAAAAGAAGCAAAATCTTCATGACTACTGAGGTCTTCTGAGGACCTACAGAACTTCTGGGATGTGAGGCCAGAATTCTTTAGAGGCAGGAGAAGGGTGGAACAGAGGCCCACTGGGTATAAAGAGCTAAAAAGTCCCCGCTAAAAGCACAACAGGAAAAGATGGAGAAGGTTACACAGCACAACAGGAGAACCAAAGGGTGGTTCTAGGGCTAGCATGAGGAACTCGGGGTCCTTCTCAGTGACTGAGCTCCAGAGCAGCAGCCACAGCACTTCTTGCAGTTCTAGCTTATCGACCGCTACTAACTGATTATAAACTGCTGAACTCCAAATGTTGCTTCTGCTCTACCAACCCTCTATAATCTCAGAGGTCACAGAATAAAAGCGGTATCATTCTTAGTATATAACTTGAACTTGGGTTGATAGAGATGCCTAACCTTGGTCAGAAAGAAGAGAAAATAATCAAATCCCAATCTTTTGTTTGTTCATTTCCAATTAGGGAAGAAGGTCTGAAAGAAAATCAGAGAGGGGACTCAAAAGAACAATGGATCCAGGAAATCAAATTTTTCCTCACCTGGCTGTGTTAGTTTTCCAGGACACTATACTGAAATAAGGGTTTTGTTGGAAGTAAACATCAGTGACGTTTTGCAGAAGACAGGTAAGAAATGATGATCGTGACACTGAAGGACAGAAGCTGTAGTACCTGGCCTGGAGATCCTTCCTGCACTGCCACCTTTACTGCTCCCGATGCTGTCCCCTCGGGTGAGGATAGAGATTCCACTGAAGCTGCTGGCTTTGGTGACAGGGGGCCGCATACTCCGGACAGAGCCATCGGAGTCTGTGCTGCTCCAAGGCCGTGGCTCCAGGGATTTGAGTTCGCTGTCTGTGCTGCTTTGGCGGCTGCTTGAGGCTCGGCTCAGGCCCTCACGGTTCCCCCTGCAGAGACCACAGTGGTCAGAGCACCCCCCACCTACCACTTTGGCAGAAGAGCCAGGAAAGAGTTCATTTCTACTCTTTCAACAACAAAGAAGGGGTAAGGCTTGGGAGGAGGATGGACACTGATTTCCTGTTAGTTAGCTGGCCAACCAAGACTTGCTGGGAGCAGACAGAACAAGATCCAGTACAGTAACAAAGAACACAGAGGCAAATCTGGAAGACAGTGCACTGGCAACTAATTCAATACATCAGACCAGAGGTGGACGGGAAACCATATACATGATGCTGAGATTGGCTGCAGTCTTTTCCCCTGCCCCCGCAGAGATCCCACACATGCAGGAGATAGTGGGGAGCAGAGGGGTACCACCTCCTTCTAGGAGTTCTTAAAACAAAAGGACTCCTAGAAGTTACCATTGCTAGAAGGCAGGGGTAGCCAAGACATGGATAAATATAATAAGTCTTCCACATAACATGTGTCAAAGCCAACGGAGGTGCCACTTTTCCCGAGGTGGGAAGAGGAGTATAGTAGATTAACAGGGCACTCTGGAAAACTCAGTCTGACAGTCTGAAATTGACCCAACCTGTTTGTGGAAATTCTGCATCGGTATCTGGAACAACTGGTTCCAGGGTCTCTAAGGGTTAGTCCTCAACATGATCAAGCACATATGCCCTTGGGACCCAGGATGGCAAGAAGAACGAGGCTGGCTGTGCCTAGCTGCCCCCATATTAACAACCCTATTGCCCTAGGCTTCTTATTTTGCTCTGAAAACATCAGGGTTATCCTGATGCTATCATTACTGCCTATGATTATAAACACTGGTACTTAAGATAGATGGGGTTGACCTAAAATCCCTAAGTCTTATTGAGCCCTTACTGCTTCTTAATCAGCAAGCAAACAAGAACCAGGAATTTTCCTTTCATATCTCCCACACCCAACACTACTGACCTAAAGAAAGTAAATGACAACAATCACAAAGATTTGGGTATATATACTGGGATGCAGGTGAGCAAAAATTGTAGTAGCTTGGGCTCCCTCCCTTTCACCACCATCCTGTCTAAAGCAAAGAGAAAACCCCATCCCAATCCCCTTAGCTTCAAAGGCACAAGGCTCAGAGTTATTCTAAAAAAGAAAGGTAGTTTTCTTAGGAGGGTAATATTAAAGAAATACCTTTCTTTATTGGAGAATATCTGCTCCAAAGGTTACTGTAGGGAAAACGGGCAAATAAAAGCTAGGGCCACTATTTTAGTTTTTAGTCAAGCCAATCATAGTGGGCTAAAAACAAACAAACTGGCACAGCTCGTTAGGGACATACTAATTCTTCTTGGAATCCCAAGTAGATGTATATATAACCTCAGTTGCTTCTCTCTTTATATATAGTTAAGAGAACTGGAAAATATTCCTGTCTCCCTAAAACCTTATCCTTTTCTCTTGGGAATGTCAAAAGTGGAATGGGAAACAAAGAAAGAAATGTAAATCAGGGACTCTCCAGGAACAGAACCAGACCTGAAGTGAGAGCCAAGAGTTCTGTCTCAATGGCCAAAGGCAAGTGCACTGAGAGGACTCAATAAAGATGTGTCTGTTTCTGGGGTAGGGGACAGAGCAGTGGCAATGGATGAAGCTGCTCATTAGATACTAGAGCCTGAATTTACAAGACAAGTCCTAATGGACTTTTACATCTAAATCAAACACAGCGCTATCTATTAGGACAATTCTGCCATTTACTTTGTCTTTCTACTGCAGGTAAATAGTGAAGGAGTCACTTTAAACCAAATACCTGGGAAGCTTGAGCTGAAGTGGCAGCGCTTCTGTACTCATCCAGTTCCCCCAAGACAGTGATGGCCAAATGCTGAAAATGTGGCTAGTCTGATGATCTAACCTTAATTAGTACGCTACACCTCCAAGAGTTAGAGAATCTAAGTTGAGTCTTGGCCAGGAAAGAGATCAGTTTTCCTTCTCTACAACTAAACCTAATCTCTAGCCAGGTCTTTCCACTTCACTAAACATATGGCAACTAGGGAAAGCTCCCAGAGTCAGTTCTAAGCACTGACTGGGGTATGTATGTGTGTTGGAGAGATGGGGGTACAAGACAGAGAACATTTACACTTTATACTCCCATAAAATCAAAGCTGACTTAGCATTCACAAGTAGATTTATGCTGGTGAAAAGTTCAGTTTATTGGGTCTGGGGAGTGCATAAGCAGGCCTGTGTAAGAAGCAACAGTAAATGTCAGTAATGGCTTATTTGTCAATGGAGTAGAATCTTCCAAAGAACTGGGAGGCTGTCCTAGTTATTGCCAATGTGCATGGTGGAATGTAGCATACCAGAATTTGTTTCAGACACTTGGGAAGAGAGGTAAAAGCAGTTAGAGAAGACCTGCTTCTCATCACTAGAATTCTGGACTAGTACCCAAATAGAAGTTGTTGACCCCTTCAGGGTCAATGGTACTGCATTTTAGATGACCTAGATCTTTAACCAAAACTTAGTATGGAAAGCAGCAGCTTAAAAGGTCTGGATAGGAGAGGGCTGCACCTGCTCCCTAGATCCCTGGAGCTGTTATCTGCACAGTGGGAAGTACTTTGATGCTCCAGAGCAGCAATGTGCATCATTCTTAGCAGTGAATGTGAATTAGGACTCTGAATGGAACACTACTCAGAGAGGATGGGATGATGTTTATAAAGAGCTGGTCTGGTATATGGTTAAAGAACACCAGAGAGTCAGTCCCAGTTTTGCCACTAACAGCCGCATAAACTTGGGTTAGCTACTTAATTTCTCTGTTTTCATCTTCTTACATGTAAACCAGTTTACCAAATCAGGACATTGAGAGATCTGAATCAGATCTGGCAACCGTAAAGCCCTATTTAGCATATGCATAGAAGTTAGTTTAAAACTGTTTACTAACAGGATTCTGGGATGATTTGTGATCCTGAAGTATACAATATGGAATAGGGTTTTTGTTTTTGTTTTTTAAGGGGAACTCTATCTCAATGATCAGGAACAAGGCAAAGCCCTCACCGCCTAAGGGGTTACAGAAGGACTTCGGGTGGCATGGTCTAGCAGAAAGAGTTCAGAGATATGGAAGAGGAGATAATGTCCCAAAGTATGAGAAATCTTGCAACCCAAATTTCTATGTGGTTTGACTAGCTTTAGACAGGACCCGGGGGAAGGGACAACCGAGGTACTGGGTATGAGAGCTCTGAGTTAATCAGTTCCTATCAAGCTTAGGATTCAGAAATCCATAAGCCCTTTGGAAAGGGTTGGACCTGAATCCTAGTATTGAATACTCAGGTTTTTTGCTACTTCCCAGATTTTCTATCAGTAAAATGGGAATAATGCACTTAAAATGAGTTGGTGCCAGACAGGATCCTAATGAAATGCTTCTCTCACCACCACCTTCTGTAACCCTCTGGAGTGGGACTGAGAAAATCAAATGAAAGGGAGATTCTCATGATTCCTTTGTGGAACATAGAGAATATTAGGCCCAAAGAAGTTAATATAGCAGCTTTCACACAGCAAATCATGGTCATTAAAAAAAAAAAAAGATGTGTTCTATGTCCATGCTAAGGCAGACAAGTCTTTTTCTGAGGCCACCTTACAAATTACGTTATCCTAAAGAGAAAACCACATACAGACGTGTCTGTGTTTTTATATGTGTGTGCGTACTATTCTTTCTGAAAGCTATAAAACATTCCCTACACTGGGTCAGGGATAAGCTCTTCACATCTTTCATAAATTCAGAAAAGGTAGCCCGAAGATACTCATTCCTTTACCTTAATATAAATACATGTTGAAATTCTCCCCAAATGCCCAATTCCAGCAAACTTTTGGAAAGGAGCAGTACCTATCCCAGACACACCTATCTGGTCCCCTTCACCACCTATCCACGACTTAAAATGAAATCAGCAAGAACAAAAATAAAGTCATTGAGCAGGAGCCATTTCTTTTTTAATGGGGAAAAATATCCAATGTTGCAAAAACCACAAATTGAATTATTCCACAAGCAGCCATGCATGGAGCAAACTCACTCCGCTGAAAAGATTATAGCAAAACAAAATAAAATTAGAAAAACAAAAACAAAAACAAGGAGAGATATAGATCACACAGAGGTACCTAAAAATCTGCCTTCTCTTGTGAGAGCTAGAAGAAAAGGCTTCTTTGGAGAGTCTGTTGGTTAACATCAAAGAAAAGCATCATTACAGGATTATATTAACCTCACTGACAAAGCTCAATGAGAAGCAGGGAACATGCTAAGTGGTACTAACCTGATGTCATTTAGATATCCGTTCTGGCCAGTCTAGGTGAAGGGGAGAAAACGGAAAATAACTTATAAGAAAACAGCATGGCATAACCGAAAAGGGTGTCCGTGATGCTATGAATACCCGAGGTCCTCAAACCAAGCTCACCCCCCAATAGGGAGAGAGGGAGCAGGGATAGGATGACCCACACCCACACACCCAATCTGACCTCTCACCTTTAGTGGGAAAGAACATTCAGTGTTTTTAGCCTTCTCACAGAGTGTTTAAAAAGAGACACTGATAAAGGTGGGAGTGTGGAAAGGAGGAAGAGGAAAGTTTTAACCTATTATTTCCTTGTTAGTTCTAAATTTATTCTCTCTAGAGGTAAGCTGAGCATAGTAATTGGTATGCTTGGTCCTACACAGTATGATCAAGGGAAGGGCAAAGGGAGACAAGAGAAAGCAATTTAGTTTTTTTGGAAGTCATCCTCCATGACTATTCCGTTTCTATCCTCCACACTGGCCAAAATGAAAGACATTCTGACCTGACCTGAGACCCAAGGAGAGTAAGAAATTGGGGAAGCAGGTACTTTTAAGAGCCTAGAAAAAATGAAAGAATTAAAAGCCCGAAACATTTGGGGTATCATTTCCTGACAAAGCCACTGAGCTGAAAGAAGCAAGCGTTATGATGCACTCCCAAGCCTTAGGAAAAAGGCACCAAGAGTGTCCAGCTGCTGAGCAGAGTGGGCTCCACACAGAGCAGAGCCCACGCGAGGCAGCTCAGCCAATACGCAGCTTAGGCTCCAGAGAAGGCTGCGGTGGCAGCATTTCCATCCAAACACCCTTCTTGCCACTTCCCTTTCTTGTTGGCCTGCCTCTTCTTCCCATCCGCCCCAACCTACAGCTCCACCCTCACCAGCTCCCTCTGACTGGCCGGGCTCCTCTCCACACTGGAATCTCGGGATTTTGGTGGGCTTTGGCCATATTTCTTTGCCTAGACCTTCTGAAATTCCTGATGCCTCTAACAGAGCAAGAGTTAGGAAGTCCTGAAATGGAAAGTGATAAATCCACAAGGATTCAACAAAGAATATGCATATTAGTACAGGTTGGAGAGACCTGAAATCAGGAGAAAAAAGGAGAGAAGAGCTAACTGTCATTTTGTTATAGCTATACACAGATATGTTTCAGTGTTGTTCCTCATTAGCTGCAGTACCTTATTAAAAGTTACTTGTGCTTTCAGAGTATCCTGGGCTTTGCTAATGGCTGGCATGGTGGGACAGTGTGTGTCAGGGAAGCAGAGCAGCACATCACAGATGGCTACGCTATGCTGGCACTGGTACTCCTTATCTAAAGAGCCCAGAGCAGAGCAAGCTATGGAGACATCGTTTACTTTAGGGGTCAAGAGCATGGTCTCTGGAGCCAGACTGCTTCACTTGAGTTCATGTATCAACCCTTTCACTAACTAGAGGTGTGATCTAAGATGACAACCTTTTTATGCCTCAGTCCCTTGTTTATAAAATGAGGAAAACAATGCAACCTACCTCACAGACCTAGTGTGAAGATTAAATAAATTTACACAAAATGCTAATAATGGTATCTGAAAGATACTAGGCAGTATGTAAATCTTTGTTATTATCATCCACCAACGTGCTCTGTCTACGATTAAGGTCATCACCGGCCACAGCCATATACAAGTGTTCTCTCTCCTCTCATTCCACCCAACTGGTTTGCAGGTAAAGGTAGAGAACCCTCTTTGGGCTATGGTTGGATAATTTGGAGTCATATTTTTTCTTTTTTCTGACTCAGAATTGAAGTCTATATAACAGAAGGTAAGATGATTCCTTTTCCTTGGACTCCGGGCCAGATTTGTTGTGTATCTGTCCCCAGTGAGGGTCCTTGGAACACTTAGGTCTCCTGAGGCAATGGAACAAGTTCATAGAGGAGTTCAGTTTTCTTGAAGTCAGAGATATTTTTCTGAGCTAGGTGATGATGGAGAGATAAACGTATTTTTTGTCTTGCTGACAGAGGGGAGGGGGAAATGAGAGGAGAGTAGTGTTCATCAATGTATACTGATTAGAACTGGCCATCTTTTGACTACAAAGGGAGGCTGGCTCCTTCTCCTTTGTTTGCTCATGTGACTGTAACATAGTATTGCTATCCAGATCCCCTACATTTTTCTGGAGATCTGTTCCTCTCTTGCTTATCTATAGCCTTTCCTGAATTTCTGCTATATTTCTCTTTAGTCTTGTAGGCAGAGGCCACCAAATACAGGGGTACCAAGTATATTTAATATGGCCCACAATTATTAAGAATAAAGTTGCCTAAAATGATCATGTTACCTTTTGGCCCATAGAGTCCATCCTATTCTAAGAAGCGAGGTAGGAAATAGAGGAAGAAAGAAACTTCCTGTTCAGATAGAGACTGGAGGGAATAGTAAGTGGTACCCTCTGTGCATGTGGAATGTGTATCTCAGAGAATGGATGCCAGACCTGTTCTCAAACAACCACCAACATATCCTAAAAATGAGGCTGGCCAAACAAGATGGATGTATATAGGCTGTGTGGACACTAAGTCTTCCACTTAGAAGCAAAGATGCCTAAAATGGATAGTGGAAGTGAAAGAGGGTAAGCGGGAAAAGGGATTGACAGGCAAGAATCAGGGTCCTTCCATAAGCCCTGCTAAAACCATTTTCTATTTTCAGTCTAATCATATATACCAAATTCAGCCATTCCATTTGTTCTCTTTGTATGCCGTACAACAAAATGTATTAATAATAATACAAATAAAAATCTGCAGCTTCCCAGTAAGCCACACTTAATATGAGAGACAAACAGGCTGGCTGATGTTGGTTAAAAAAGACAACAACAAAACATTTATGGAGGGTTCATTCCAATCACAGTTCCAAAGATTAAGAGCTAAAAGCTATGGGCTGACAACTCTCAGAAGCTACACTTACCTCTCGGGCAAATATTCTCTCTCGGACCCTTTGATATTCCTCCTCTCTCTCTTCTATTGACTTGCTCCTCCTTCCATCCTGCAATGGAACTCTGATCTAGATCGATGAGCAGAATTAAGCTAGTTAAGTTCTCCTCGTACTGCAAGCTCACTGCACACCAGCAAGGAAGAGAAACCGGGAGAGTTTATAGTTGCCATCAAAAAAATGGAAAAAAAAAAAAGAAATAAAATTTCCAGTGTCGGACAGGTTTCACTGGGTACATCTGACCATGCAGTTTGGGAGATCAGGTTTTCTGGATGATTGGGAACTCTTCATCTCCCCACCCCCACCCAGAGTGTCAAGAACAACAACTATTTATAAGGATTGAGTTGCTTCCTTATAGTAGTCAGATACTAAGGATCAAGAGAATAGCCCAGGGAATAAACAGCATTGCTTTGGAGGGAAAGAAAGGGATAAGAAGAAGCTAGAGTCTAGGGAGAAGAAATAATTATTTAGCAGAGGTGAATGTAGAGAAGAGTTTTACAGTACTAGCACCTGATATTATCCTTTCTTTACTTGCTAATGCCATGGCCTGAAGACCCAAGTCACACACAGCTCAGCAAAGAGGGCCCTGGGAATGAAATCCAAGTGAAGCTAACCTAAAAGTTTAAGCATTTTTTCTCATCTTAACTACAGCCATTGGAGGGAGGGAAAGAGATAGAAATTACAGAAATAGAAAAGAAACAGAACAGAGCAACACAAGGAGAAGAGAAAGAAAAGGAGAACAGAACAGAAAAGAAGGATGGACAGGAAAGGAAGAGACAAATAAGGTATAGTGAAAGGAGGAGAGAGAGAGAGAGTGAGTGACAGAAAAGGGGAAAGAAGGAAATGCAGGATAAAGAACTTTAAATTCTCTGAAAAATATAGAGAGGTGACGAGGGACAGCTGGGCAAATCACCACCCCTGTCTAGCCTACCGCCCAATTCTCCATCTTTGTTTTTCACCACCTGTGAGTGGTGAGCACTGTCCTGGGTAGGGTGTACACAGTGTCCTTTTCCATACTGCTCTTGAAGGCAAGATGCTCTGAGGGAGACAGCCCATCAAATAAAATGTCATCAGGTATAAAAGATTCTGACCTTCAACCCAGAGGCTCTGAAAGCTTCAGACAAAGCAACCAGGGAGGCTGCTGCTCTAGGCTGATCTTCCTGATCTTCACCAGAGGTAGGCATAACTTCAGGAGTATCAACTTTTGATTAGATTTAATTCTCACTAGCTTTAAGAACCTAAATCCTACTAAATGTCCATTCATAAATCCCACTCCAAGAAGACGTAGGACCTCAGGGGCCCTAACACTGGTGAACCAGTGACAGAGTAGAAAAAGCATAATGGGGGCGCCTGGGTGGCTCAGTTCGTTAAGCAACTGTCTTCGGCTCAGGTCATGATCCCAGAGACCCGGGATCGAGCCCTGCATCAGGCTCCCTGCTCGGCAGGAAGCCTGCTTCTCCCTCTCTCACTCCCCCCGCTTGTGTTCCCTCTCTAGCTGTGTTTCTCTCTATCAAATAAATAAAATCTTCAAAAAAAAAAAAAAAAAAAAGAAAGAAAGAAAGAAAAAAAAGAAAAAGCATAATGGGCTTTGAGGTCCCACGTAGAATCTCAGCTCTCCACTTCTGAGTAATGTTATTTCAGGCAAGTAACTTAACACCTCTTAGCCTCAGTTTTCTTACATTTAAAGGGGAGCTAATAACCCCACCTACACTGGTTTGTGGAGACAATTCAAGGAGATAAGGCACATAATGTGTTTAGAACAGAGACTGGTTCAGGGAAAACACTCAACAGAAGTAACAATGACTATATTTATTATTAATATCATAGACAGAAAATGCATAAAGCGTACCCTACTGTGGATCGAGCCTGAAGCTGAGGGATGGAAAGTTCATATGGACAGATTCTACTCTGCCCCAATGTGTCTCTAGGCCTGTATAATTCCTGATCCACAGAAAAAGGGTTCTGGGAAAATGGAGAGAAGGGCATCAGGATGGAAAGGCTCTTTCTTGTTTTTAAAATTTTGTCTTTTTGTATGTTTCATTGTTTTCAATCAGACCTAGTGTGTTTGTCCACAAAAGATAATGGCATTTTTCTCAAAAGGACTCCCTCAAATACTCAAGTAGCAAGCAGGAAAAGTCCTGGTCTCAAGACCATACAATATCCCAAGAAAACTAATTTTCACTGTAGAGGTAAGATACTACTACAGTTACCATTAATTAGCAAGACCAGTATTGGCTTGGTTGACTCAACCATGTTCTTCAAATCTTAATCCTGATTCTCCACCTAACCTCCTTTGGAGGTCAAGCAGAAGAAGCTGGCTGGATCTAAACCCTGTATGTGGCTGGGAAAACTAATCCCCAAACAAAAACTTACTACCTGAAGGGCAGGTTAGAAGTCAGGGCAACAGACAGGCCCATGATTGAAGGAATGAGGCAGACTGTTGACTTCTTTTTCCCACAGGAATGAATTAAAAAGGGGATACCGTCTGAGATTCCCAGCATCAAATGTCAAATGAACTCACTCACCTTTGTGGAAGGAGTTGGGAAAAGAATAAGGAGTTTGCAGAAAGGGATCAGAAACATCTTTATAAGTGGGTATATTACATCACAACTTTGCCAGTCCAAGGCTAGCCCTGAGCTAGGATAAGATAGAAGTGGGATAAAGTAGCTTTTGGTGGCTCCCAAAGAAATTCCTAATATTAAAGAAAAAAAGAATGAAGCCATCAGCTGAATAAAGGCTGAAGCAGGGAGGACCTTGCTTTGTCCCCAAATGACACAGAGTTAGAAGTCAGTGGCAGAACTAGGGAGTTCTAGGCCAAATGAGAAAACCCAGCAAAACTCAGCACCATGTCTCTCTGGGGCTAAGAGGATCGCATTCAGCTCAACAAGTGCAGTCAGTCCTCAACATTAAGCCAAAGCCAACTCAGTATAACTCAATACATTTTTCCTACTAAGGTGTTTTGAGTTTTCTTTATCCCACAAAAATTCTTCTCCCCTCCCAGTTTCTCTTACTGCAATCTTTCTGTATAGGCCCACCCCTTTCCGTTCTTCACCTGGTTATCATCTCGGTCCATACTGGCATCATCTCTCTTGAGAATGAATCTCTGTTGAAATTCTGTACTTTTCTCATCCTTTATGTGTTCTGAAAATCTCTGTTCAGGGCTGAGGTTGGGAGAGAAATGTAGAAGGAAGGAAGGAAGGAAAAAGATGTTTTTGTTAAGAAGCAGAGCTCCTAATACAGTACTCTTAAATTCCACAAAATCTTCAAGGTCTACTCTTTATACATATATATAAGCTGTCTCCTTCTGAAGCTATACCTGTCCCATCAGTAAAGGTGAAGAGAGGCCAGGGGCCAGTCTTTATAAAACACCACTGCCTCCAGAATCTATCTCTAAGTCCTCACGAAGCATAGGAATCGATAACATAACTTCCATGCTGTCCCCTCTCCAGAAAGGGATATACTGACCCTATACCTTCCTCTTCAACCCACAAGCTATCCCAGGGAAGTCTCCCAATCTGTGGTTTCTTCCCTTACATTCTTGTGTTACTGGTTTTGTTGATGATGACAGCTTTTCCAGTTTGATCAACATTGTGGTCCATCCCAAAATAGGCAGCTACCCGGTGTAATAGCATCCGGTGATATGAGGTCATCTGAGGGAACTTCTTGAACTGGTTACTGAAGGGAAACCAGGGGAAAAAGTGAAATAAGGACAAGTAATAGCAATAACAACCAACTGCAATTTTTCTTGTAAGTGTCTAAAGTGGAGAATTTCTTAGGAGAAACAGACATGTTATAAGGAAGATAGATCCATACTCAAAATGGGAACCAAAAAGGTTCTCTCAGCTTCTTTATCTAGAGCATTTTATAGATTCCTCTGATCTACTACCCTCATTTAGGACTATTCCCTTAAGCTCTAGGTCTCCTCCACCTGGATGATATTCTACAAAGAAAAAAGGGAGAAATTTAAGATTAACTAAATATGGGACAAGGGTAGCTGCTGAAAAGATATCAGTTCTTTTCAACTGCAGTCTATGCAATAATTTAAAAACCTCACTTGCTCACATATACTTTTTTTTTTCACATATACTTTTTAATACATTCTGATTATTTCTCCTCAACTCCTTTTGGTTCCCAGTGAGTAATTATTTCAAAATTCAGACTTTAAGGGAAAGATTTAAGAGGAATATCCTAAAATTGTACCTGAATTTCTTTTCAGTACCCCCTCCCACCTCTAAATGTGTATTTCATTCAAGTAACTTACTTGTTGTCATTAATAAATTCCAGAATCTCCTGTTCTAATTTTAGCAGCATCATTCTGTCCCTGTTTAAAAAAGATTAAAACAAAACAAAAAGCAGCCCTCCCATAGACATTAAAAGCATTGAAACCTGCACCCTACAGAAACTGAAGGGAGGGAAAGATCTAAACCTCATAGCGGACAAAAACATGGAGGCTGCTGAGTCTCACTGGCCTGTCTTACATTACTTCAAAAAAGAAAAACAATCAAGTATACACTTTGCAGATCCTCCTAATTATGTACTTTGTTTTCCTTATCAGAAACCTAGTTCTGATGGCAGCCATATTCATTTAAACACAAACTTTATACTTATAATAAATCTAATCAGTCGTCTACATTCCATTTGGTTATTTACACAATTTTAAAATATTATGATTTAGCTTATGTATACATCAATTATTTTTCCTTCTGTGCTTTTAAATGGTACTCCCAAGACTTCGTATTTCTTTGTCTTTGCATTCTCCTTCCACAGATTTTTCTCAGCTCTTCTGAAAGTAGATACCTCAACACAAGGGTACTCTGAATCCCTCACAGAACATAAAACTACACTAGAGGGAAATGGTAGTGGGGGTGGGTATCATAGATCTGACTAATGGAAAATCGTGAGAAGCTACTTGTCCTTTTAGGTATCCTGCTGGACCCTACTATCCCCCTTCCATCAAATAATGTTTTTACCTTGGGTTCTTTTTCAGTGTATTTACAAGAAATTCATGTAGGTCTATTCCAGTGGAATCTGTATATTCTTGGCTGGAGTCTAGAACCATCACAACAAAAGAAATTTAAAATAAATGAAACTGCCTTGCATGAAATCTAATCCCAAGCAGAAGCCCACAACCCAATCAGGAGGGATCATAGTAAAGTAAAATCAAACTTCAGGGGTTTTAGCTTAAAAACCAGAATGGCGCTTGATTTGCCAGGCCCCTTTCCCCTGCCAGATTCCCCATGATAATAATGGAAGGTAGAATCTGGGCCATAGTGCTGCATCAGTATTACACTGAGAAGCTAACTTACCATAATTATTTGCTGAATATCCTGACCAAAACAAAGCAGACTTTATTCAAGTTAAGAAAAAAAATTCCAGGTAAGAGCAGTCAGAGCTGAATTTTCCAGAATCTCAGCAAAAAGGTTCAAATGTTGATTATTTATAATTTATTTATCAAATCTTAATCCCAAGGTTGCCTTTCTCCTCTCAACTATAATTTAATGGACCAGGTCTTTTTGCTACCAGCCCAAGAGTTTAAAACCAAAGAGAGCTTAATAATTAGTGCAAATCAGATTTTAAAAAATCACTCCAAGCATCCCAAAACCAAAATAGAAATGGTATGTGGAGGATCTGCTACTAGGGGTAATTCATGTCATTACTTATTCCAGAGCAGAAAAATTAACTACAACGTCCTCTTACAGGTAGTGCCAATGTTAATGGAGTAGCTCTCTGCAGCATGTGAGCCCCTAAGGCAGGGTTAGCTAAAGCCCGCAAAGAAAGTAACTTAGTTATTAGGTTTCTTGGGGAGGTTACTTGCACCTCCCCAACCAACCATGAAGTCACTAGGAACTGTTGAGCCAGTAAGGTCAGTAGGTGTGAGGCTCCAAGACAGAAGGAAAGGGCACTGCAGAGCCAGATCCTAGGACACAGGGAAAAGTTCTCACCTCTAGAAAGCATCTTCCTTGGGACCTTTTCTTTGTTTTTGTCCTTGTCCTCCTTTTCAGAAACATCTTTTGTGGATTTTTCTTCCTCCTTATCAGAGGGGCAGCTGATGTGCAAATGAATTATATCCTTGAATAAGGGAAAAGAAGAACACCATCAGAGGGGGAAAAGGATTTTAATTCTCCCACAGGATTTTACTCTCCCTCGAAATCTCAAAGAAGGGAAATCTTGCGTGGCAGCATTCTCTTACAGAAGAGAGTATTTTGTTAATTAAATTGTTTAAGCTTTTGTTCTACCAAAAGGGTAGAAGGCCAAGCCTTTTCTGCCAACAATCACAACCACTATATGGAGAGCTCAAGTTACACTGGTTGTTCTTGGCATAGGAACTGGATGGAAATGGTTCTAACTGCCAGAGGGGAAAATGTGGGTGGGAAAACAAGATTCAGCTCTGGGATTTCCTTGTCTGCATCATTCCAGGTGGCCAGGTGTGAAGACCTAATACTTCATGCTTTCACCCATGCCCTGCTTTACAGCAACCACTTGTTCTGAAGTTCCTTTTGCCCTGACTTCCAAGCCTAATGTTGATGTTGTGGTTGTTACACTACAGTTTACCAAACAACTGCCAAACTCAAAAGTTACACTACGCTGATAAAGGACCTACCTGGGTTTCTAGTGGCCCATCAGCAAATGGGGACGAGGACTCCTCACACACTGCCAGGCTGCGCACCAATTTCAGCTTGGAATTAGACTGAAAAAAAACCCAAATATATATATTCCCTTGGTGGACATTCAGAAAGCTGCTTTTCGCTAAATGAAGGGTATCCTCTTCGGGTCTGTTAGTTGCTGCTTCCATTCAGTAGGGTTTTTATGTTGCTCTTCTTTCCCCCAAAGAGGACTTACTCACCAGCTCCTGATTTACTTCAAAGATAATCTCCCTACTTAAATTAATAAACATATAAAAAGAAAATGGCTACTTTGAACAGAGGATAGGAAAATCACTTCACTTAGCTCTCCCTCCTTTCTCTAGCCCATGCTCCAATTTCAGACTCAGAAGTTTATTGAAAATACAAAGTTGCAGAGCTTAGCAGACACTGGATTTAAGAGCCAGAAGTCCTGGCTTCAACTCCTGCTTTTGTGCTTATGAGCTATGAGAGACCCTGAGCAAATTACTTGACTTCTCTGGGTCTCTGTTTTTCCTCAATAAAACAGGGATAGGGCGCCTGGGTGGCTCAGTAGGTTAAAGCCTCTGCTTCTGGCTCAGGTCATGATCTCAGGGTCCTGGGATTGAGGCCGGGTAGGGCTCTCTGCTCAGCAGGGAGCCTGCTTCTTCCTCTCTCTCTGCCTACCTCTCTGCCTACTTGTGATCTTTCTCTCTGTCAAATAAATAAATAAAATCTTTAAAAAAATCATTAACATAGTTTAAAAAAATAAAACAGGGATAAAAGCACTTAAAGGATGACTTGTGAGAATTAGGTGACACAAAGTATATAAACATACGTATCATAAATAGTGCCTAGAGCACAGTAGACAATAAATGCTAAATGACTCTAAACCTGAGGTGGCAAAAGTATGGTAAGAAGGGTCTGAGAAAAGAGTAAAAAGAAAGAAAACTTCCTAACATTTGTGATTTAATGTGATTAAGAAGCTAATACACTTGGTTTACTTTTGCTTGCTAGAGAATACCAAAAATATCTGAAATCCGCTTTGCAAATCACTGTTCTCCTAGGGATCCTCAAAGCCAAAAATTATAGAAATCTACCTATAAACATTTACTAAGAGTTCTTATAATAAAATCAAGATTTGCCATGAATATAATAGCACAAAACATGGCATGTGTTCCAGTTGGGCAGTACAGTGAAAAGAACTTGCACGTATGAAGAACTGACTTCCTGCTGAGCCCTGCCATTTACTAGTGAATATTCAACGACTGAATATTCAAGTTCACGCCGTCTCTATAAATCCAAGTTTCCTCATCTGTAAAATAGACACAATAACTATCTTATTTATCTCCAAAAGTTTGGGTAGAAGTGAAGTAGAAGTGAACACCCTCTGTCGTGAACTTTAACATCAAGCCCATCACTGAGAATTAGGCCACGTCAGGCAAGATACAGAGTCAGTTTATCTGATGTTGAGGTCTTCTTCAAACCCAGGCTACATACTGGCTGAACCACTCCCAAATTCTGCCACTGTCTTTTTGGGAGGAATGGGGTAGACACCCTTAATAACTACTCTGGTGACAACTGTTCTCACTGCAAGAAAGGTTTAATACCTTGCTGTTCCCCCAACTAAAATTTAAAAACCATCACACACTAACACATACAGTCCTCCCTGATAACACTGCTTAAAATAATCTGTAATTTGCTAATTTTATCATAGATGATTAAAAACAAAATCCTCCTTCTCCTCCCTGCCCCAACCTAAAAAGTAACCCCACCACCAAAAAAAAGCTTTATTTTTAGGATGTTCAAAAGTGTTAAGTCATTTGTATTAATGGGGCAGGATTTATAAACGATAAATTCTTAAAGGATAAATGGGGAAAAAATGTTGGAGGAAAAGATAACACTCATATAGTACTCCTCGAGAAACCAGAAGTGAACAGAGAAACTGGCTTTACCGCAGAACAGTACGAATGAGGCACCTGGGTGGCTCAGTCGTTAAGCCTGCCTTCGGCTCAGGTCATGATCCCAGGGTCCTAGGATCAAGCCCCACATTGGGCTCCCTGCTCAGTGGGAAGCCTGTTTCTCCCTCTTTCCTTCTGCTTGTGTTCCCTATCAAATAAATAAAATCCTAAAAAAAGAAAAAAAATGAACCAGTACCAATTTGCTTAGGCACTATGTGAGGCTCTGGCTGGATATCTGAAATACATTGTGACTGAACTAGAGATAACAGAGAAAAATACAGCCAAACCTTGTAAGAGGAAATGTGTGCGTGTGTGTACATTCCCAATTAGAGTATGAAGTGCAGGCAGAAAAACTTTGCTTATATATAATCCAAATAAGTTAGATATTAGTGATAAGTCCATCTGTGAAACACATTACTAGTAACAGTAGAAAAGAAGCTATAGTAGTCCCTACTTATCCCCTGGGATACTTTCCTGGACACCCTCATGCATGCCATGCCTGAAACTATGGATAGTACTAAACACTACATATATACTATGTTTTTCCTATATATACATACCTAAGATAAAGTTTAATTTATAAATTAGGCACAATAGGAGATTAGTAACAGTAACAACAATAAAACAGAACAATTAAAATACCATAATAAAATTTATATAAATGTGGTCTTCTCTCTCAAAATATCTTATTGCACTGTACTCACTCTTCTGGGGATGATGTGAGATGATAATATGCCTATGTGATGAGGTGACATGAGGTGAATGATGTAGGAACTATGACACAGCATTAGGATACTACCGACCTGACGCCATGTCAAAAGGAGGATCATCTGCTCCTGGACTGTAGTTGACTAGGAGTAAGTGAAACCACGGAAAGTGAAACCTCAGATAAGGGTGGGGGGACTACTGTATATAGAAAGGGCTCTCACCTTGGCTCTTTTCCTGGCATGACCATGGTTGGAGGTCCGCCTCTGTTAGAAGGAGATTAGAAAATATTAAATGTGTAGAAAATCAACATTTAAGTTAAAAAGAATACAAATTTACAAAGAGAAAGCACTAACTGTAAAATGATTATAAGAGCTAAATGATGATGAGACCCACTTGGTATGGTTGTCTCCCCTTTGCTGCAACTCTACTAACTGTGACACGGAAGGGAACCACAGACCACCTATACACAAATCACCACTTACCATGAAGAAAGTGGATAGGATGACACTGACTGGTGGGCCTACTTCATAGGTTAATAAAAATTACTTTTGGATAGCCCATGGAATCATCTCCCAATGAGGTAGCTTCTGGAAATTTTACTACCATAGCATAACAGAGTGCTTGATCATAAGAGCCTATTTAAGCTATAATGGACATGCAGTATCATCACTTATAATAACATCTTTACAGGGTAAAGTGTTCAGAGTTCTAACTTGACAGACCCAAAGCATCTATCACTATGGCTGCTGATATGGAATGAAGACTCTTCTTTCCAACTGCCTCCTTCCCTGAAGATGAGAAATCCCCTGGTTCTAAGCTCCTGGTGGTGGCTCCTCTAACCTCTCTGGGACAGGATAAAACTAAGGGAGCATGGAAGATACGGATAAGACGTCCAGAGAAAGGGAGGGTAAAAAGAGTGGGTAAGGAGCAGAATAGAAGCTGAAGAAGAAGAAGAATGAAGGCCTATGGTAGGACGAGGGAAGAAATGACTAATTCATTGACAGGTTTCTGAACAGCTGAGAAGTCAAAATGGGGGCTTTGGGGAAGAGGTGGGGTAGGGTTTTGTATAGAAAGAAGCACCTAGGGCTTCTCAGATGTCTGGAATGGAACTGCCCACTGGGGTGTGGAGAGAACTGAGGTTGGCGGGTGGAGAAGGGAAAACAAGACAGAGGCAGAATACCAGCATGGTCCTGGGCAGATGACGATTTCTCTTTCCTCTGTCCTCTCTACTAGTTACTAAACAATACGGTCACAATGCAAGATGGAGAAACGGGAAGGTGGATGGAAAGAGTAAGAAATGACAATGGATCTGGTCAATGTTAAGAGATGTTACAGTAAGGAAAAGCCACAGTCTGGGAATATGAAACAGTATTTGTCACTGTTCTTTTTCTTTTAAGATTTTATTCACTTATTTGAGAGAGAGATCACAAGTAGGCAAAGAGGCAGGCAGAGAAAGAGAGAGAGAGAGAGAGAGAGAGAGAGAGAGAGAGAGAGAGAGAGAGGAGGAAGCAAGCTCCCTGATGAGCAGAGAGCCCAATGAGGCCTCGATCCCAGGACCCTGAGATCATGACTTGAGCTGAAGCCAGAAGCTTAACCCACTGAGCCATCCAGGTGCCCTGTCACTGTTTTTTCAAAAAGGTAGTAACACACACAGAACACAAACATTCAGGAGGTATAATGGGGGGAATACACAACAGTAAGTCTCCTTTCATATCTGTCCCTGAGCTACCTGGTTCTCTCCCAGAGGATCAAGTAGTAATGACTTTCTTATAATCTTTCCATAGATCTTTTTTTTTTTTTTAATATTTTATTTATTTGACAGAGAGAAACACAGCCAGAGAGGGAACACAAGCAGGGGGACTGAGAGAGGGAGAAGCAGGCTTCCCGCCGAGCAGGGAGCCCGATGTGGGGCTCGATCCCGGGTCTCCAGGATCATGACCTGAGCCGAAGGCAGTCGCCCAACTAACTGAGCCACCCAGGCGCCCCTTTCCATAGATCTTTTATGAACATATGTATATAAGCTCATTGTACATATATACACACAGGGTTTTTTTTTCTTTTTAAAAACCAAATAGATGGGGGGAGGCATGCCTGGGTGGCACAGTCAGTTAAGCCTCTGCCTTTGGCTCAGGTCATGATCTCAGGGTCCTGGGATGGAGCCCCAAGTCAGGCTCTCTGCTCAGCGGGGAGTCTGCTCCTCCCCCCTGCTCATGAGCTTTCTCTTCCCCCACCATAAATAAATAAATAAATAAATAAAATCTTAAAGGAAAAAACACCAAATAGACGTATATTGTACACACCTTCCCTTTAAACTTTTTTTTCACGGATATTATTCTACAGAAGCTCTACCGTTTTTCTTAATGTCTAATATGGTATTCTACTTTGTGGTTGTACTATAAATTATTTTACCAGTCCCTTAAACTGCATCATTTAGGATGTTTCTGATCTTTTGTTAGTATAAACAATGCTTCAATGACCGTATCATTAAGTATGTCTACAAGTATTATTTATCTGTAGTCCATTAAAAGTTTTTTAAAAATAATTTTTTTTTCTTTTTTTTTTTTTTAAGATTTTATTTATTTGACAGAGAGAAACATAGCTAGAGAGGGAACACAAGCAGAGGGACTGAGAGAAGGGGAAGCAGGCTTCCCGCCGAGCAGAAAGCCCGATGTGGGACTCGATCCCGGGTCTCCAGGATCATGTCCTGAGCCGAAGGCAGTTGCTTAACCAACTGAGCCACCCAGGCGCCCCTTAAAAATAATTTTTTAAAAAATTAATGACAAACTGCCCTTCAAAGAGGTTACACCAATTTATAGCCCTATAAGCAATTTATGAATGTTTATTTACCAAAATGGATAGTTTTCATGTAATAGTCAAACACATACAGAAAGTCTAATATGAAAAAAAAAAGAAGTCCAATATGTACCAGGCACCATACTAACTACTGAAGGATACAGAGATAAAAAACCACAAACCTTGTCCAAAAGGGACTCATAATCCTGTTGGAGAAGACAGACAAATAGACAATTACAATACAGTATGTAAAATGCATTACAGAAGTAGTCACACAGCACAAGTGTCTAATCCAGACCTAGCAACTCACAGATTCATATATTCACAGATACTGAGGGCCTGCAAAGAGCTATGTCAGGCTTTCAAGATACAATGGTGAGCCCAGGAGTTCCGTGGAGATGGAGACAGACATTACTCGAAGAATTATACAGGGTAGATCTGCAATGGATGAGTAAGGCTGCCAGGGAAGGCTTACTAGAGAAAGATACATCTGAACTGAGTTTTGAAGGATAACCAGGTATCAGGCAGATAGATGTTGGCAAGGGAGGTTTCAGGGTTTGGGGGAAGCCAAGGAAAGAATACCAAGGAAGGCACTCTAGACAGAGAAAGCATGTACAAAAGCATGTTTTCTCCAAACTTTTCAGCTCTTATTTGTGACAAGGACCAAGGAATCAGACAATGCTGAAGCACAGGATGCCAGAGGCAGGTGGTGGACAGGCATGAGACTAGGCCACAATATGTCATGATAATAAATCTGGGTGTTAGCCTAGGACACTGAGACATACAGAGAGTCTGAATGAACATAATCAGATCTTTATTTCATGGCCCTCTTTCTTTCTTTTTTTTTTTTAAGATTTTATTTATTTATTTGTCACAGACAGAAATCACAAATAGGCAGAAAGGCAGGCAGAGAAAGAGGGGGAAGCAGGCTCCCCAGATATGGGACTTGATCCCAGGACCCTGAGATCATGACCTGAGCTAAAGGCAGAGGCTTAACCTCTGAGCCACACAGGTGCCCCTCATGGCCATCTTTCTAAAGCAGAATGGTAGATGAATCCAAAATGATCACAAGTTAGAGGCAGAAAGCCCAGCTAGGAGGTCATACCCAGTTATTATGGGTTGGTTGAAGGACTAAGTTTGGTAGGTCAGGGTTAATTTGCCCATTCTAATGAATCTCTGAACCTGCCTTTTATAGCACTGTTTCCACATGAAAGATGTTCTGATTCCAAATGCTGATTCTAAGAATATGTCTCAGATAGTCAAAGCAAGGAAACTCTCTGCTTTGCAAACTTTCCAGCTCCAATTTATAACAGGTACTCCCTGGACGCCATCAGTAAGATCCCTGGGGAGGCTTCCAGGGTATGAGAGGGAGAGGGAGGTAAGAGAAAAAGCAGAATTTTTAGTGTTGTTGAAGGGGCACAAGATCTGCTGGGAAATGGTGGAGGGGAGAGGGCTTCTGAAGGGTGGGACAAAACTAAAGACATGGTAGAAGGAGGAGGAGCTCCAGTAGATGGCAGCAGCAGCTCCCCCTGCTCTAGCAGCAGCAAAAAGTCAGAGACAGATTCCCCTTCCAACCTCCCACATGACCTGTTTGTATATCCAGGTGAAGACACTCTTGAACTGAGTGTCCATAAGGTATATAACGCCTATACACATCCTTTCTTTTTTGCTTATCTTCAAGGAGTACACACAACAGGAGTTCAGAACACCGCTTCAAATAGTTTCCTAAGAGTAGCTTGGACGCAAGAGTTCATTTAATTATCATCTTCCCTATAACGTGACAGCACATAATTAAACATTCATCACTTATCTTTCCTGAGGTTTTAAAATTCATTACTGGTATCAGTGGAGGCTGGAAGTATAGCTGGAACAGTGGCAGACTGTCTCTACAAACTCTGGAAGGATGGGAGGGGAATGACAACTCACACGCAAAGGATAATGGAAAGAAAAGCAGCCAGTACAGAGACCTGGCAAACTGTAAGAGCAAAGACATTAGAAAAGCAGGCAGTCAGAGAACAAAATATTTCAGAGAGCTGTCTGATTTTAATTTGTCCCTTTATGTTGTTGCTGTTTTAGTCTTTTAAGAAGAAAAGACCTAGACTAATTGGGTTGTCAAGAGAAATGATGTTTCAACTTTCTAAACCCTCCAAAATGTTGCCACCACTGCTTTTTAAACTAACTTACTATTATTAGTCTATCTCCTAAACATGTAAAAACGACCACTCTAACCCCTGGGCATGAAGGAAAGCATTTATGTAATTTGGGTGTGGGTAACAGAGGACACTAGCAGTGACCACAGAGAAGAGAAGGACTGGAACAGGTAAGAGGAGGCTCAGAGTATGAGCTGCTTGGGTACCAAACAGGAGCACTGGAAGAAGCTCGGCCAGCCACCTACTGCCATCATCTCTGCACTGCACTATGAATTTGGATAAGAGTGAAATTCCTCTCACTCACTTACCAAGTGGCAAGTTCAGAGATTATTTCTGACCCAGAAAATGCTGACTGCTTTAATACAACCAGGGTATGAATGTAACAGTGTGTGTAAAGCCAGGCAGCTATAGTTTTAAGAATTTATTGTATGAGCCATATTATGACTTGTTAAATATGTGTTCGTATACAGTTCATTTTTTGATAGTTAAAAAATATCAAATGTAGCAAGAACCAGTATAATTCAGGTCCAAATGGATTAGGAAATTGCTCTGTCTTCTCTAGACTTCACTGGGAACTCTATGACAAAAAGGGACGGTGATAGTTCTTGAAAGCTGAAAATTGTTTTTTTGTTTTTTAACATTTTATTTATTTGACAGAGAGAAACAGAGCCAGAGAGGGTACACAGCAGGGGGAGTGAGAGAGGGAGAAGCAGGCTTCCAGCCGAGCAGGGAGCGCGATGTGGGACTCAATCCTGGGTCTCCGGGATCATGACCTAAGCCAAAGGCAGTCACCCAACCAACTGAGCCACCCAGGTGCCCCTGAAAATTGGGTTTTTAGGGAGAATCAAGTGCCTAGCTTCTTAAAGATTCCCAAAGCCAATTATGATGATGTTTTTATTCAGGTATAATTAGTGTGCATATGATACACTTCTAATCCTTACCTGTGTCTCCTGACGCAAACCAGTATCTTCGCTCTCTTTCTCAGTTTCTTCCTTACTTGGAGTCTTAGATATAAACTTGTTTTTGTTTACAGATTCTTCCACCAGTTTTTTTTCTGATTCTTTCATTATTTCCAGGGTCTCTTGAGTAGTGTTACTGTTAGACATCTTCTTCAATATAATACAGTGGCCTCTATGGACTCCTAAAGAAACATCAAATGCATTAAACAGGAGGTATTTATCCATACTTTACATACACACATACTAGTACACACATACTAGTCTGCTGCGGTCACTCTGTAACCCACAAAGGGTCCTTGGATAAATGCTGACCTAGGACTGACTGACTGACTTCTTTCTTTCTTTATTTTTTTATAAAGATTTTACTTATTTATTTGACAGAGAGAGGGAGAGAGAAGGAACACAAGCAGAGGGAGTGGGAGACGGAAAAGTAGGCTTCCCGCTGAGCAAGGAGCCTGATGTGGGTCTCGATCCCAGGACCGTGGGATCATGACCTGAGTCAAAGGCAGATGCTTAATGACTGAGCCACTCAGGCACCCTACTTTCTTTTTTAAAGCTTTATTGAGGTAGTGGCGTCTGGCTGGTTCTGTCAGTGCAATGTGAGATTCTTAATCTCGGGGTTGTGAATTTAAGCCCCATGTTGGGTGTGAAAATTACTTTTTTTTTTTTTTTTAAGATTTTATCCATTTACTTGACAGAGAGAGAGAGATCACAAGTAGGCAGAGAGGCAGGCAGAGAAAGAGGAGGAAGCAGACTCCCCGCTGAGCAGAGAGCCCGATGCGGGCCTCGATCCCAGGATCCCGAGATCATGACCTGAGCTGAAAGCAGAGGCTTTAACCCACTGAGCCATGCAGGCGCCCTGAAAATTACTTAAAAATAGAATCTTTTTGGGTGCCTGGGTGGCTCAGTAGGTTAAGCCTCTGCCTTCGGCTCAGGTCATGATCTCGGGGTCCTGATATCAAGGCTCGCATCAGGCTCTCTGCTCAGCGGGGAGTCTGCTTCCTCCTTTCTGCTTACTTGTGATCTCTCTCTCTGTCAAATAAATAAATAAAATCTTTAAAAAATATTTTTGGGGGGCGCCTGGGTGGCTCAGTTGGTTAAGTGACTGCCTTCGGCTCAGGTCATGATCCCAGAGACCTGGGATCGAGTCCCACATCGGGCTCCCTGCTCGGCGGGAAGCCTGCTTCTCCCTCTCTCACTCCCCCTGCTTGTGTTCCCTCTCTGGCTGTGTTTCTCTCTGTCAAATAAATAAAAAATATTTTTTAAAAAACCAACATTTAAAAAAAAACAAAAAAATAAATGCTTTATTGAGGTAAAACTGACATACAATAAGTTGCATATATTTAAAATGTACAATTTGATGAATTATGAACATGTACACACCTGTGAAACCATCATCATAAATGAGATAGTGAGCACATTCATCACCCCAAAAGTTTCCTCCTGCTCTTTTGTAAACCCTTCCTCCCCTCTCCACCATCCCCAGCCTACCACTGATCTGCTTTCTATCACTACAGATTAGTCTGCATTTGCCAGCATTTTATATCATACGCTATCTGGATCCTTTTACTTGGGTGTTATTTTGAGATTCACCAGGATCCAGTTCTGAGGCAATGTAGTATGAGTCCTCTTAGCATTTTATTTGCCCTATCTTGTTTCCTATTGAAATTTGCTCACATTTTCAGCTTGAGCACTCAACTCTCTCCAAAAAGAAGAAAAGTATATTATAAAGTTCTATTCACCACCAGAGAGGACCACTCTCCTTTCCCAAGGGAGAACTTCCACAGCTACCACAAATCACAACAATGTTACCGAGTTCAAGTATCTCCTCCATCAAAAGGTAGCAAGATAGACTCTTAAATTCTTTCCTTTATCTTAAGTAATGAAGATGTAAGAGAGAATCTTTGCTTTGTTATTCACTATTTGGATTCAGTCACTCTACTGCCTCCCAATGCTGGAGAGCTTCTGTCTTGCAGCCTAGCCAGGTCTTTATCACTTAATCTGGATACCTGGGAAATCCTGTAATGAAGTGAACACAGTAATTCAAGCACACACTCACAAACAGAAGTTTGAAGAGGTTTCTCCTTACATAGATTACAGACTGTCCTTCAATCCAACACTCCTCCTTCCCTCCTTTAAACATTTTTTTTTAAAAAAGATTTTATTTATTTGACAGAGAGAAACACAGCCAGAGAGGGAACACAAGCAGGGGGAGTGAGAGAGGGAGAAGCAGGCTTCCCGCCAAGCGGGGCACCCGATGTGGGGCTCGATCCCAGGTCTCTGGGATCATGACCTGAGCCGAAGGCAGTTGCTTAACCAACTGAGCCACCCAGGTGCCACCTCCTTCCCTCCTTTAAAAAGATAAGACCAGAAACTCTCTCAGACATATTTATTTCCTGTGGCCCTAGAAACTAAGCCAAACAAACAAACATATAGCAATGACTCAAGAAAACTGTCACGCTGTCATTTTTTCCTCCTTCCAATCATTTTAAACGACGAGATCCTGAAGGCTCTTTAAGAAGCACAGGTAATCTTATCCTGGTGTAAATTAGATAGTCTATTAAGATTATTGCTTTGTTCACCTTATGGTGACTCTTACACACCTGCCTAGACACTTAGTTTGCATGGGGTTACACAAAGGCCCTTTAAAAGGCCAGAGAGTCATCCATATAATGGTAGCCATACACTTGAATTTATAATGACAAATACTGGGGCGCCTGGGTGGCTCAGTTGGTTAGGCTACTGCCTTCGACTCAGGTCATGATCCTGGAGACCCTGGATGGAGCCCCACATCGGGCTTCCTGCTCCACGGGAGGCCTGCTTCTCCCTCTCTCAGTCCCTCTGCTTGTGTTCCCTCTCTAGCTGTGTTTCTCTCTGTCAAATAAATAAATAAAATCTTAAAAAAAAATGACAAATACTGGAAGAAACTGACTACACAAGAAAATGGCCAATATTCTTTCTTTCTTTCTTTTTTTTTTTCATTAACTGGATCTAGTACCTAGAGGATTCTATAAAAGTTATAACCTATGGAGCTTTATGGATCTTTGGCTGTTTATGGAAACTGCATATGCATGTATATTTATTTTTTATTCCACAGGTAAATCAAGCACCCATTCTCTTTAGTTTGAAGTGTAATAAAACTCAGCACATGCCTTTTCCATATCTCTGAGCTGGGAAACATCAATAGAGATCAGAATTTTAAGGGTTCTTAAATATGCCTTCATGCAATCTCCCTCCACTCCCACCCTGAATCTCCCCACATCAGAATTTCCTTTCTGTAACTTCCTGCAAGCCTCTCCTAGGAAACTCCTGGCAAGAGATCATCCCACTATTTTTAAAATAGTCTTACTGCTACAGAGTTGCTCCCCATAATAAGCTATATACTGTTTCAATCTTGATGCTAAATCTGCTGTCAAGTCACACAAAATTAAGTTTACTTCTTTTACCACATAATAGACCCTCAGTATTTTCCTTTTTCAGGCATAATAGCCTCAAACAGATTTTCCTGTCAGAAAGAGAATGTGAGGGCTGGCAAATGGGGACACTGGATAAAGGTGGTCAAAAGGTACCATTTTCTAGTTAGAAGACAAGAACTGGGGATGTAATGTACAACATGATGACTACAGCTAATGCTGCTGCATGGTATATTTCAAAGCTGCTAAGGGAGGTAGATCCTAAAAGTTCTCATCACAAGGAAAAAAAATTTTTGTAATTATATAAGGAGATGAATGTTAACTAAACTTCTTGTGGTAATCATTATCTTTTTTTTAAAAAGATTTTTATTTATTTATTGTTTGTTTATCAGAGAGAGAGAAGACAGACAACACACAAGCAGAGAAGCAGCAGGCAGAGGGAGAAAGAAGCAGGCTCCCCCTTGAGCAAGGAGCCCCATGCAGAACTCCATCCTAGGTACCTGGGATCATGGCCTGCGCTAAAGGCAGACGCTCAACCGACTGGGCCACCCAGGCGGCCCTGTGGTAATCATTATCAGTACAAATGTATGTCAAATCATTATGTAGTACACCTTAAATTTACACAGAGCTATATGTTAATTATATCTCAATAAAAAAAGGGGGAAGGTGATATGGAAAAATATAAAGCAGCTGGGTGTTTCTTTTTCCAGGTTTCAATTACTAAATAGGTATATTTCTTCAAATGAGAATGACAACTTTGCAGCTCTTTTTCACACATAAGTCAGAAAAGGCTCAACTATCTGGATACCTAGACTAACTTCACAGTGTCTAAACACTGCTTCTCAGCCATAAAACTAAGGGGAAAATTCTTACTCCAAGGAACATGCAATAGCAGATGAAAAGGTACTCTAGCACACTACCCAAATCTTCCCTTTCTTCCACACATACCAATCTAGCCCAGATTTTCTTTTGATGTTTGCCGTTATCTAAGGACACATGATAGGAAAAGTGACCCTATTCCTAAGTCCTAGAAGGTGGATCCTAATTAGTTAGATCAAACATGGTAATTCTGTTTCCTTTTTGTAACTGATTTAGGAAGGGACAAGCGAATCAATCATTACCAGTGAAATATGAGAGGACTTTGCCACGTGAGTAGCTTCAAAGAAAGGTTGTTCATTCTATTAAAAAAAAAAGTCACTAGGAAAAAAAAATGTTATCTTTTACTGAAGGTAATCTTGTATACAGATGATGCCTGGATTGCAATCCTCCACCTGGAGGATGGTGGAACAGAGAGAATAAGCCTGGATCCTTGATGCTATGAGGCAGATTGAATTAGTCAACCTGGATCCTCCTAGCTCTGTACCTCTTGATACATGAGGTCATAAATTCTATTATCACTTAAGTTATTTTGAGTTGAGTTTACCATTCCTTCTAGCCAAAAGCATCCTGAGATAATCAGAAAGGGTACATGAAGAGAGGGACTATCTGGACCAGACAGACAAGCCTAGCTTTATAAGCAGAAATAACTGACTAAGAGAGAAAGAGAGCGGGGAGAAGAAGAGAGAGATGATGGTATCAGCTAAAATTTTTGGAGTGCTTACACTGTGTCAGGCACTACCCTAAAGTATTGTATGTATCTTACTTTATCTTACATCAATTGTATTAGATATATATTTTATTATCATCCTATTTTATGGATAAATAGGCTGAGGAACAGAGCGGTTTAAATAATTTAAGGTTATACAACTGATACATGGCAGAATAGGACTCAAAACCAGGAAATATGGTTCTAGCACTTGCTTTATTAACCTTTATGCAATACTTCCACTACTTAAGGGGACAGATGTTCAACAAGTAGGCAGAAAATGGAAAGTCTATCAAAGATACAAAGGAATGATGGAATTCATAATTGGAAGGGGACTTAGACGCATTCTCATTTAGCTTCATCCTTCTATATCCATAGTCCTCCTTAGTTAGGTTCTGGAATCATCAATAACTGAAAAATTGTTATCCTGACCCTGTTTATATAGATCTAGTGAAGGGAAGTATTCTCCTCCATATACAAACCTTTTTCTGGGCGAAATTATAAAGAGGGAAAACTTACCTTCCTGTTACTTCCTGCCAAACTGGTCCCAGTTTAGTTCTCTGTGTAAGTCATAAAGAACAAGCTTAGGGACGCCTGGGGGCTCAGTTGGTTAAGCAACTGCCTTTGGCTCAGGTCATGATCCCGGAGACCCAGGATCAAGTCCCACATCGGGCTTCCTGCTCGGTGGGAAGCCTGCTTCTCCCTCTCTCACTCCCCCTGCTTGTGTTCCCTCTCTCGCTGTGTTTCTCTCTGTCAAATAAATAAAATCTTTAAAAAATAATAAAAAAAAAAGAACAAGCTTAATCTCCCTTCCATGTCAGCCCCTTATAGGAGACAACTTTATCTTACTTCTTTCTCTAAACACTTCCAACTTCTTAAGTCAGGTCTTCAAATTACATGGTTTTATTTCCTCACCATTTTCCTTCTAGGATGAAAGAAGCTACCTTCAAGTTAACAAAGGCTAGTTATGAGAGGTCAGAGCGTTACTGTTCAGAGTCAAGATCCACTGGAAGACACAGTGAACCCAAAATCGTATTTCTTGAGCTGAGGCTCTCTTTTGTTCTACCATAACCTTTAACTATGGCCATTTTCAGTCCTGCAATCCTATGTGGAAGTCTCTCCTTTTTCTTGGGGCAAAAAATTCCTCGAAACAAATTTCTCAATGCAGAAAGTAAAGGCTGAGGGAGAAGACAAAGACAGTTTAATAACTTAAAAAAAGAAAGTCTTAAAGAGCAAGAATATTAGTTTTCTACTAGTTCTAAAACTAGTTAAAAGCAGAGAAATAATTTCTGCTCTTCATGGGTTTATTTGGTATAGAGAGGAAATGAAGGGCTTGAGGTAGTTAGAAGAAAGGAACTATTTCATACATAATCTTGACTAGAACGAACCACACATTAACGTCCCAGGAGAGCCAAGATATGTGCTTCCCTACAACCTATCTGTGCACATTGTACATTTCATCCAGGCAAACAGCACAACTTTAAGGCAGAACGTCTCCTGAGGACACTTAGGGGCTCAAAGCTGCACAGAAGGGACTGCCAGAAGTGAGGGGCAAGATGGAGTGAGGAAATAGGATGATACAGGGGAGGATGATTGGGAGCCAAGATTTTGCAATTTTTTCAGGGAGAAAACTGCATATTCCCCATAAATTTTTTGACTGCCAAGGTAAGTACCTTCCAGAGCACAGTGAAATTATATATCCTTCCATCAACTCATAAACGACTTTCTAGGCATAAGGCCAAAAAGAATATATTATGTAGGGGACACTCAGAGACAGAGGGAATTTTCTCCCTTTTAATCCACAGCCAAGTAGAAAGAATGTAAGCAAGAAGACAATAGCTGGAGGCCAAAAATTCTGACCTACCCTGTGGCAAAATTCCTGTAAACTTACCAGTCCTCTGCCAATGTGCATAGCAAGAGTAAATGATTTTCAATTGAAAAAATATATATATATATTTTTTAAGATTTTATTTATTTATTTGACAGAGAGAAACACAGCCAGAGGGGGAACACAAGCAGGGGGAGTGAGAGAGGGAGAAGCAGGCTTCCCACTGAGCAGGAAGGCCGACGTGGGACTCGATCCCGGGTCTCCAGGAACATGACCTGAGCCGAAGGCAGTCGCCCAACCAACTGAGCCACCCAGGCGCCCCGAAAAAATATTTTTTAAACTCTAAAATCTAGGATCTCAGGTCAGGGGAATAGATAAACAAACTGCTGTATGTTCACAGAATACTGTGCCACAATAAAAAAGAATGAATTTTTGGTGTTTGCCTTCTTCTGAGGACACATGATCAGAGAAAGTGACCCTATTCAGAGCCCTAGGAGATGGACCTTAATTAGGTACACCAATTATGGTAATCGTTTCCTTCTTGTGACTGGTTTGGGAAGGGACCGGTGATTTGATCATTATTTGTTGGGTATATACTGAAATACACAAAAACATGGATGGATCTCAAAACTATTACAGTAGGTAAAAGAAAGTAGAACTCCCTTTAAAAAAATACATAATTCCATTTATATGAAGTTAATGGACGGGCAAAAACTAAAATACAATTATTTAAATTAGGAAGGGCTTGTTTAGGATTTGGGGGTAAAATATGGGTATAAGGGATCCTTCAAGTGATGGAAATATTTTATCCTGCTGGGGGATGTGGTTACATGGGTGTATGCAACTGTCAAAACTTATTAACTGAATGCTTAAGATCTGTGCATCTTGGGGGTGCCTTCGGCTCAGGTCATGATCATGGAGTCTCAGGACCGAGCCCCGCATTGGGCTCCCTGCTCAGCGGGAAGCTTGCTTCTCCCTCTCTCACTCCCCCTGCTTGTGTTCCCTCTCTGGTTGTGTTTCTCTCTGTCAAAATAAATAAATAAAATCTTAAAAAAAAAAAGATCTGGGCATTTTATTGTATGTTATTTAAACACACACACATAAAAACACAAACCACACACACAAATGCTCTTAGGAGTCAAGACAATGGGGACAAAACATCCTTATAGTTAAAATAGGAGGGTAAAAACAGAACAAAACAAGTCTGCGCTCATGCATGGCAAGTCTATTCCTACACTTGAGTAGAGTTGGGAGAAAAGGAAAACACTAATGTTCACTGAGCACAATTATGCATCTGGTGCTTTATGTAGTTCAACTCGTATCTATCTAGAGTAGTTAATCACCTTGCCCAGATCATACCACTACTAAATAACGGAACCAGATGAGAACACTAGTATTATCTGACTCCAAAGTCTACATTCTTTCTTTGACTCTGACTTATTTTTTCTACACATTATTTTATTTAATCGAAACAAAACTCTTTGTCAGGGTGTTTTTCAGATGAAGAAACTAAAGCTCAGGGATGCCTGGGTGGCTCAGTCGGTTAAGCATCTGCCTTTAGCTCAGCTCATGATCTCAGAGGTCCTGGAATAGATTTCCGCATTGGGCTCCTTGCTCAGCAGGAAGTCTGCTTCTCCCTCTGCCTGCCACTCCCTCCTGCTTGTGCTCTCTCTGACAAATAAATAAAATCTTAAAAAGAAAAAAAGAAACTAAAGCTCAAAAGAATTAAATAAATGTCCCAAGTTAATACAAGAGGAGCAAGAGTAGGATTCCAACTTAGCTGTTTTTCAGATGAAGAAACTAAAGCTCAGGGATGCCTGGGTGGCTCAGTCGGTTAAGCATAAAGCCAAAGTTGTAGGTGTCCTACAACAAACTAAAGCCAAAGTTGTAGGTGTCCCAAGGTGGACATTCAAGAGTGTTCTGGGCATGAAGTGTGGGATGAGAGGGGTGCTTAGTCCGAGGCCTCTCTTCAGAGAGTGTTGGTGGGAGACAAATTTGGGGGTTCAAAAATTAGGTTTCTAAATTCTCCCGTCTTTTTCCTCAATCTGGGTCACACCTCATGACTTTAAATTTTTTGCAATTTACAGAGAGTATCTTATTTGATCTTCCCAAGGTATAAAATATCATCTCCATTTTTGAATGAAATACTAAGAGTAAGAAATATTAAGTGAATTGTTCAGGGCCATACAGTACATAAGGAGGTAGAATTCAAACCTAGGCCTTCTTGATTGCAATATCCCATGTTCTTCCCACCACAGTGCTCAAAGGACAAAAACCAACAACAGTAGTTGGTAATGGTAACTGCGTGCCTGAAGAGGTAAATGGCTCAACCGCCGTGGGTAGACATGATAAAAACCCCACTGAGTTATAAATAAGAGATATGGGTCCAATACTCCCTTTCCTTCAAAGACAGAAAGTAGAATATGGGGGGCTAGAGAGTAAAGAACCTATGGAACATGTAAGGCTATAGTTATGTGACAGTCACAAAGTCCTAAGGACTCCAAATGCCAACTGTCATAGGTTTCATTAGTACTAGGCCAATAAAAATAACAAAAATAACAACAATTTTACCAATTTTCAAAAGCAGGGAAGTTAAGAAAATTACTCTGCTCTATAAATGCAAAAAGATTCACTGGTGTGTAAGGAAGGCCACAGGAACTGACTAATGTCCAGAGCAATTTCTTAGGCAAAGTAAAGGGAGAAGCAAGATTAAAATGTTCTGGATATGTACCCTCTTTCTTTGTTCAATATCTGTTATGGCTGTACTTGCCCTGAAATGAGAAGTACAGGTGCTTTTGATCAATGGACTGAAATGTTGGGCTTCATTATAGTTTCTATCAGCTCCTCTACATTTTTGACCAAAAATGCCTATTTTACTTCTGTGAGCAAAACAGAATAAATCAAATTTCCTCCTCTTTCAAGCAAAGAGCAGCAGTGGGTGGGCGCCTTTCCTTCTGCTGCTTCCATTTTCTTTAGTTTTATCATAGCAATGCCACTATGTAGAAAATATCACCGAAGCTTAGGGATGGAAAGGACCTTGAAAGTTCACACTGTCTTCTCCCACGCCCTGACAAAAGTGCTCCCAACTGAATCCAGAGAAGACATTCTGGCAAAAAGAATAAAAAAATCACATCTTAGCTACTGTTCATGGCATTTCAGGATGCCTTCTATGACTAACTTAAATGCCATGCGGGTAAGTCTACCTTGCCCTACTGTGATGACCTCAGAGATCAATGTTACTACCTGTTAGGTAGAGAGGACACCTAAGCCAACAAGATAGTATTAAAAGAATATTTCAAAATATAAAATAAAAAAAAATAAATGTGAGATTTCCAGGGAAATGAAAAAATAATCTAATTTTATATAAAGGAACTGAAACCCTTTAAGAATCACTACTCCTTAAGCCTCTGCTGCAAAGGAGAGTCTGCTATTTATTCTGCAATATCCAATTACCTCTTCCTTAATAGAACCACTGGTTTTAGGTTGGGCACATGGCTGCCTGGAAAAAAGCTACACATATCCCAACCTCCATTGTAGCTAAATCTGAGGACATGACTAAGTTCTAGTCCATGACACATAAGAAGTAGTGGTATGAATTACACTGTGTCCCCCTCCAAATTTGTATGTTGAATCCCTAACCTACTGTATCTCAGAATGTGACTATATTTGGAGACAGGGTCTTTAAGGAGGTGATTAAGCTAAAATGAGTGGACCTTAATCTAATGTGACTGATATCTATAAGAAGAGGATATTCAGACACAAGAAGAGACATGACAGATACATGGGCAGAGGAAAAACTGTGTGATGACAGAGTGAGAAAGCAGCTATTTCCAGGTCCTGGAGAAAGGTTCCTAGAGAAAGCAAATGTGCCAACACCTTGATCTTGGACTTCTAGCCTCCAGAACTGAGAAAATAAATTTCTGTTCCTTAAGCCATCCAGTCTGTGGTATTTTATTATGGTAGCCCTACAAAATTAATATAAGCAGTAATTATAACCTCTATGAAGTACCCTGTGAGTAGCTCTTCTTTACTTACCCTAATTCTTACTGGCTTAAATGCAGAAGCAGCCACCTGGGACTGTGTGATGATACTAGGATTGAAAACCATAGATCATGAGGCAACAGACAAAAGAAACCTGGATCCTTGACTAGAGCAGTACCGGACTACACGGACTATCTCTAGATTTCCTGAATGTGAGAAAAATACACTTCACTCTTATCTAAGATACTATTTAGATATGCATGCGCACGTGTGTATACACACAAAGTAATTCTGATAAAAGTAGTTGTAATTCCTCAATTCCTACAAGCAAAATTCAAGCAGCAACACTCTGGAGCTTATGTGTACTTGGGAGAGAAGAAGTTAAAATAAGGGAAAATTGTTGTTTTTTTTAAGATTTTATTTTTTACCATGGGGCTTGAACTCACAAACCTAAGATTAAGAGTCGCATGCTCTACCAATTGAGCCAGCCAGAGACCCCGAAAGTTGGCACCTTAAGGAGAATATAAGAGCATCACCCTTGTGCCCTAATACTATCTCTGCTGTAAGGGAAAGGCTGAACATAATAATAGTTAGGGGCAGCACCCATCAAAATAAAGAACATTCAAGCTCCAGAGTATAGAAAACAACAAGCATGTTGTAGTGGACAAATTTATGAACTTTGTAATTTGACATGAATTTGGTTAGGAGAGTCCGGCTTCCACAATTTAGTGATCATGTATCTGAGCCTTGGCCTCTTCATTTATAAGACCAAGCATCACACACATCTCACAGAGCCACTGAAAAAACCTGTGAGATAACAACTGCAATGTGCCTGTACACAGTAGATGCTCAGCAAATGTTACCCCAGAGTAAGAAGGGAGAGAATGGTACTGAGAGATGCCTTTCCCTTTGCTGTTCACTGGTATGTTTTCCTCTTATGAGTGAACATATTTCCATTCAGAATTGGCATCTTGTAAAAACCCTTTTCCCAATCAGTACAGAAGCCATGTTATCCCGCAAAGGGGAGATTCTCATCTATTTTAATGGTAAGTAGACAGCAAAAGACTACAAGAAATAGAAAAGAGAATTTTATTTACCCTTTCCTGTTAGTTTCTGATTTTTCTTGGTACTTTTTTTTTTTTTAAAGTCAACTCAGGTAAATGCTTCTTCCAAAAGAAAGAATTGCAATGTTTGGTATAGCTGTAAGCATAGGCCCAAGGCAAGAGATCAATCACTGAAGAGTAGCTAGTTCTTCAGACTCTGTTACCCATAATGGCTGGTCAGTTGTGTAAGGAATACCCAATGTTTGACGGCTCAGATCCTAAAGAGCCCTCACTTCTGGACTGCTTATCACTGATCCCTCTATTGTGTGCACAGAGCTAGACACAAGTAGGCATTATCGTTCCTTTTTTATGGAAGAATAAACTGAAGATCAAACTGATGAGAGAGAAAATCTCATTTATTCTAATTTCAAAGTACATCAAAAATCTGATGATTTCCCAAACTTCCACTGCTACCACCCTGGTCCAAGCTGCCATCTTTCTTGGTGGAATGATTATAATAAGCTACTAACTGGTTTCCTGCTTCCAATCTTGCTCCCCTACAGTATTTTCCAAACATAGCAGCCAGAGTGACTGATAAAACATCTTCAGATCATACTACACATCTGCCCAAAACCATCCAATGGCTCCCCATTTAATTCAGAGCAAAAGCTGAAGTTCTTAAAATGACCTACAAAACTTAAAAAAAAAATCTCATACCAGTTTGCCCTCTGACCCCATCTCTTACTATCTCCCCAACTCCCCATTTTTGCAGGTCCAGTCATACTAGCTCCTCCCTATGACCTAAGCCCACTTTATAGTGATTATTTTGCTGTTCCTTCCATCTGTGTGGAGTGATCATTTTCCAGATAACAGCATGGCTTATCTTAGTCCCTTCAAGTCTTAGTCCCTTACTTAGTCCCTTCAAGTCTTACTGAAATGCCATCTCAGTAAGCCCTCCTCTGGTAACAGGAACTAAAATTACAAAACCCCAAATACTTCCTGTCCTACTCCTCTAAGGTCTCCCTCCACAAAAAGTTATTTAATTAGATACCAAACAGACTTTTTGCTCCTCTTTGTTTAACAGATAAATCTGAAATTTGTTTTCTTCTTCTGAGACAGAAAGTGACAGTATAATGAAAACGTCACATCTTATTCATAGACACAGATACCTCAAAAGGGGAAAACAAATTCATGGACTTCTTGAGGTCTCTTTCAATCCTTTAAATCTGTAAATAGTCAAGCATGGGAGCACTGAAGAGAGGAGAACAAGACCCACCAAAATTTCTATCTTTGATGTAAAATGTAAGAAGAGAAACACAATACTCTTGATTTCATTTACAAAATCTAGAGGGGGAGATTTCTTGGTATGAATGACTCATTCTCAATCTCTAAAGCAATAGGTACAGGAGAAAATACATGTCATGATCTGCTATGACAAGGAATTAACATTGAGCTGAGTGAAATCTCCCAGACCTACGTCAATAAATATGAACAGGCTAGGAAAGTGAAAATGGAAAACAGAGAAGCAACCTCCAGGTAATTTTCTCACTCCAGACAAAAGGTGTGCCAATATAATACTGATAGGGATCTGCCATATTACCATACCAGAGTGGAAGAGAAATAAGGAAAAGCAAGTCAGACACAAGCTGCCAATTTCTGACTCAGCTTTAAAGCTACCAAATTAAGCAAGGCACCTCTAGATACAAAGACAAATTTCCTCTAGTCTAGAAGGCCAGAGTTTGATTTAGACTTGGCATAAGTTCAACTGACTACAGCAGCAGCCTGATTCACAAATAAGTAATAGGTATTTCCCATAGTATCTTGTTCCAATCAAATCACATTAAGAAGATAATGTATCATTACAGTGTTTATATTAAACTGCAAATTTTGAAAAAGAGAAAAACATCTTATGCCATTCTTAAAACATTTTATTGGGTGCCTGGGTGGCTCAGTGGGTTAAAGCCTCTGCCTTCAGCTCAGGTCATGATCTCAGGGTCCTGGGATCGAGGCCTGCATTGGGCTCTCTGCTCGGCAGGGAGCCTGCTTCCTTTCTGCCTGCCTCTCTGCCTACTTGTGATCTCTCTCTGTCAAATAAATAAATAAAATCTTAAAAAAAAAACATTTTATTTTACAGCTCTAAATACAGTTATGGTTTTACTGTCATATATCATTGAGAAAATGAATTCTGCAAGGTTAAATGATGATATGTTTATGTTCTATCTACTCATTGGCCCCCAGATCAGCCAATCTGATCCAGGATTCCATGGCAACCGGCTCTATCACTAAGAGCTACAAGACAAGATTCCCTCTGCCTTTTCTTCCTTTTTCTCTTTCTTTTTTTAAATAAAGCACTTTCCACGGGAACTGCTGCAAATACTGTCAAAAAATAGTCTCTACAGACAAATAAGAATCCTGCCATTCTGATATACTAAAAATGAATACTGGGGAGAAAGAGTGAATAGCAATGACAATGAATCTATGAAATAACAAGGGATCCCCAAAACTCCAGAGATTTTCCCCTGTTTAATTTCAGTAGAGAAATTCAGGAATACCTGAACTGTGAAAAACCAACACCAAGATAAATTGAGGATTAGTATTAGGGCGTGCTGCCTGCCCTGCTGAAGTTACGATATTGAAGCTTCCCATGCCACAATATATAGGGAGAGCTTAAAGCTTTAACTTAAGATAGCTAACCTTTTCCCATGATTTTTTTTTGGGGGGGGGGCACTGTTAAAATAAGCCTCAAAACTCACAGATCTCAGGTTCTTATTCTCCATATTTTACAAATCATAGCTCAAATAGTTCTTCAAATTCTATGTCTAACTTCTCCACATTCCCCTCCTCTACCACCCTCCACTATGCTTAGAGAAAAAAACTTCCATGTCCAAATGAGGAAATAATATATTTGCTCTTCACATACCATATACCCCCATTCCTTCTAACTCAGTTGGAGACCTCCTTGTAGCAAAGAGGAAACAAGATAATTATAAACTAGATAAGGAGACTAGATGGAAACAACCCATCATTATTCCCCCCAGTGGTTCTCACTGACATTCTAAAATCCACCCAACATATTACAAGGTATCCTGCTTTCTTGGCATGCTTTTTACTAATAACTGATGTATCATCTCTGGATGCAACAAGCAACTTTGGTCCCCACCTTGTGGTATATGATGGTAAGTGAATGCTAAGAAGTAGACAGAATCTGGAATGGTCAGGGTCAAAATTAGTTTGGAAACTATATGTTTTCATTTGGTTCATTTTTGTTTCGTTTTAATTGTGCTAAACAGACACAATATAAAAATTATCATTTTATTCATTTTTAAGAATACAGTTCAGTAGCAGTAAGTACACTCATATTATCCTGGATTGTAGAAGAGAACACTGCTTCAGACACAAAAGCCATGGTAAGAGACTACAATCATTCTTTCTATGACTATCTACTAAACATGTATTTATTGTACAAGCCACTTATTATTAAGAAGTATAGCTTATGAAGAACATTCAGGTGTTAAGAAAATCTGACACTAATGCTCACTAAAAATAGTCACCCACATGTCTATTTCCAGTATGCTTTTCACATGCTGAAAACAGTTTCTTACATGCACATCTCAGGTCCCAAATAAGTCCAAAATAGATGGAAGTCTACATCTCTTTTGTCATCATTGAGTTCCAAGGGACCCATAAGAGCAGACTAACATGAGAAGCAATAGACATCAATAATTCTGAGATTCCTAGAACAGAGAAAATGTTTCCTGTTACACTGTTTCAAATTTCCCAAGAATTAAGGAGATATTAAAGAGAATGAAGGTTGTTAAGGAGACAACCCAGAAAAGAGGTAAGATGTAATTTGCAATGGGAAACATAAATAATATCAAAACTAAAAAAAGAAGTCACTGCGGGTATGGGGGAAGGTAGGGAATCACACTACTAGGCCACTCTCTACATCAGTTTCCTGTATACCTTCATAGCAGAAAACCCAAACATTTTGCTTTAGTCCTACAGTGTCCTCCCTCCTCCCCAGCTTTTTAAGATTCTGGGCCAGTACATATAGAAACACAGCATATTTACTGACCTCAGAAGCACAAGAATGAATAAGCTATTTTCTCAGCCTGGGCTCTGGTCAAACGAGGCCATCTTCCTCAAGTACCAACAATAGCCACAGCATTTACTGTGCACCTACTGTGTTCCAAACACCATATTCAAGAGTTTATAGAAATTATCATATTTATCTTCACTTTAACACATTCTGAAAATTTACTTTCAGATACTAACAGGATTAAAAATTTTTTCACCTTTTTTTTTTTTTAAGATTTTTATTTATCTGTCAGAGAGAGAGAGAGAGTGTGTACACAAGGAGGGGGAGCAGAGGCAGAGGGAGAAGCAGGTTCCCCACTGAGCAGGGGGCCTGATGTGGCGATTGATCCCAGGACTCGGAGATCATGACCTGGACTAAAGGCAGATGTTTAACTGAATAAGTCACCCAGGCATCTCCTTCATTCTTGTTTTTTTTTATTTTTTAAAGATTTTATTTATTTGACAGAGAGAAAGATCACAAGTAGGCAGAGAGGCAGGCAGAGAGAGAGGAGGAAGCAGGCTCTCTGCGGCCTTGATCAGATCAAGACCTGAGCTGAAGGCAGAGGCTTTAACCCACTGAGCCACCCAGGCACCCTCCTTCATTCTTATTTCAAGACTAGAAGCCTTGATAGGCTTCTTTATACTTACAGAAAACACACACAAAAAGAAAAGAAAAATGAACCATACATAACTAAGAGATAACTGCTATTTAATAGCACAGTGTTTTCAGATAAATTTTTCTAAATTGTTTCATATTTATATGGAATTTGTATCCATATTGCGTATATTTCCATACCTAATAATTTTTAGATACTATACATTACACAGAACATCTTTACACCATGTTTTTTCTACTACTAAAACTGACACATAAAAAAAACCACCTGTGACCACTTTCTTCTTATTACCTTTACCAGTCATTTTAATAGCTATTTAATATTCTACTACATACATGTACCATACTTTTTAAAAATATTTTACTTTAAAAAAAAATATTTTACTTTAAGGGGCGTCTAGGTGGCTTAGTCATTAAGTGTCTGCCTTCAGCTTGGGTCATACCAGGGTCCTGGGATTGAGCCCCACATCGGGCTCCCTGTTCAGCGGGAAGTCTGCTTCTCCCTCTCCCCGCCTGTGTTCCCTTTCTCACTGTGTCTCTCTCTGTCAAATAAATAAAATCTTAAAAATATATATATTTTTTATTTTTATACAGTTTTTTTATAGAGATTTTATTTATTTGACAGAGAGAAACACAGCTAGCAAGGGAAAACAAGCAAGGGGAGTGAGAAAGGGAGAAGCAGGCCTCCCGTGGAGCAGGGAGCCCAATGCAGGACTTGATCCCAGAACTCCGGGATCATGACCTGAGCCGAAGCTCAGATGCTTAACTACTGAGCCACCCAGGTGCTCCTATGTATTTTATTTTTAAGCAATTTCTATACCCAAAGTGGGCCTTGAACTCACAACCCCAGGATCAAGAGTGGCATGTTCTACTGACTAAGTCAATGAGGAACCCCACATATACCATTATTTTTAATCATTTCCTTATCATTGTAGTTAGGAAGCTGTTAATTTTTTTAATATAACAATGTTGTGATGAATATCACTGTACTTAAATCTTTATCCACATTCCTCATTAATTCCTTAGAATAAATACACTTAAGGGGCACCTGGGTGGCTCAGTTGGTTAAGCCACTGCCTTCAGCTCAGGTCATGATCCTGGAGTCCTGGGATTGAGTCCCACATCGGGCTCCCAGATCCACGGGGAGTCTGCTTTTCCCTCTGACCTTCTCCCCTCTCATGTTCTCTCTCACTCACCTCTCTCTCAAATAAGTAAATAAAATATTTTTTAAAAAAGAATAAATACATTTAAGTTTTGGAGATAAAAATTTCTCCCTTAGTTCACCCCAGTTAATAGAAGCAAGGATAGGGCACCTGGGTGGCTCAGTGGGTTAAAGCCTCTGCCTTCGGCTCAGGTTGTGATTTGTGATCTCAGAGTCCTGGAATCGAGGCCCCATCGGGCTCTCTGCTCAGCAGGGAGCCTGCTTCCTCCTCCCTCTCTGCCTGCCTCTGCCTACTTGTGATGTCTCTCTCTCTCTGTCAAATAAATAAAAATCTTAAAAAAAAAAATAGAAGTAAGGATAGCCACACTACCTATTATGATATTTTTCAACTGTTTCCCCAGGAACATTATATATAATGTCCACTTAGCACAACCCATGACAGTGACTGGATTTTAAGTTAGATATTCACCCAGGCAGTGCACTTTTTACTTTTCTTCAATTCATGCCCCGTTTTAGTAATATTAACTCTCCTTTCCTGTATATCACTAGAAAAGATATATACCCTGTACTTCTTTAGACGGACTGTCCTAAGAAAATAAACAAGGAGGACAGGGGGTACCTGGGCATCTCAGCTGGTTAAGCGTCTGACTTGATTTCAGCTCAGATCACAGGGTTGTGAGATGGAGCCCTGTGTCAGGCTCTGTGCTACGTGTGGAGCCTGCTTAAGTTTCTCTCTCTCGGAGCACCTGGGTGCCTTGGTGCTGGAATCGAGCCCCACATCAAATTCCCTATTTGGCAGGAAGCCTGCTTTTCCCTCTCCCACTCCCCCTGCTCGTGTTTCCTCTCTTTCTATATCTCTCTCTGTCAAATAAATAAAATCTTGAAAAAAAAATTCTCTCTCTCTCTGCCCCTACTCCCCCTCAAAAAAAAAGGGGGGGAGGAAAGGATAAAAAGTCACACAGGGAAATATTATCGTTGACATTGATGTTACATACCATCTACTAGCTCCTGTGAGTTCACCTTGATATTAGCAATCCAAAGATGAAGCCTCAAAAAAACACAAGAGTAACACTCTTAAGTCTTTAATACAAAACTGTAAGAAAATGAAAGGGCATAGAGATATTGAATATTTTAGTATTTGTTTGTGATTTGACATTTGGTCCATTTAAGAGCCTAGATATTTTTTTAAAGTGAGTTCCATGGGGCTTGAACTCATGACCCTGAATTCAAGAGTCGCACCGTTTACTGACTGAGCCAGCCAGGCACCCCAGATCCTAGAGTTTTTTAAGCTTCTGAATTTAAGGAGTCTTTCTATATAATGCTTCATATAAATCCCACACTGTCACAAATACATGGAAAAAGATGGGCGCCTAGTGGCGCAGTGGGTTAAAGCCTCTGCCTTCGGCTCAGGTCATGATCTCAGGTTCCTGGGATCGAGGCCCACATCGGGCTCTCTGCTTGACGGGGAGCCTGATTCCTCCTCTCTCTCTGCCTACTTGTGATCTCTCTGTCAAATAAATAAATAAAATCTTTAAAAAAACAAACAAACAAAAAAACCCCAAATACATGGAAAAAGAATACCACCTCATCAACTCACAGAGAGAAAAGCAGAGGATAGTTTCAGAGGTAGACAATAAAGCCAAATATCCTAAGATTTTAAAGAATAGCAGAACCAAGGTACAAAGAAAAACATAAAACAAACAAAACAAAACAAAACAAAACAAAAAAACAACCAACCATCATCTACAGAAGTCAAAAGATGAATGATGGCCACAGAAAGAAAAAGAGAGCTATTAATCTGACTTAACATGTTCCCCAATTTGGTCTCCAGTAATAAGCATCAAATTAAAGAAGATACTTTTTCATTTATTTTTATTTTTAAAGATTTATTTATTATTTGACAGAGAGAGAGAGCAAACACAAGCAGGAGGAGTGGGAGAGGGGAGGCTTGCCGCTCAGCAGGGAGCCTGAGGCTGAGCTCAATTCAAGGACCCCCAGGATCATGACCTGAGCCAAAGGCAGATGCTTAACAATTGAGTCGCCCAGGCACCCCAAGATACTTAAAAAAAAAAAAAAGACTTTATTTATTATTTGAGAGAGAGAGAGAGAGCAGGGTGAGTGGGAGAGGGAGAAGCAGGTTCCTCGCTGAGCAAGGAGTCAGACACGGGGCTCGATTCCAGCACCCTGGGATCATGACCTCAGCCAAAGACAGACGCTTAATCGACTGAGCCACCCAGGTGCCCACAGAAGATACTTCTAAAAGGATCAACTGTGTCAATTTAACTTTAAATATTTATATTATGCTTATATTCCTTTAAAAAAAAAAAAAAAAACCCTTGGACGCCTGGGTGGCTCAGTGGGTTAAGCCTCTGCCTTTGGCTCAGGTCACGATCTCAGGGTCCTAGGATCCAGGCCGCATCAGCTCTCTGCTCAGCAGGAAGCCTGCTTCCTCCTCTCTCGCTGCCTGCCTCTCTACCTACTTGTGATCTCTCTCTCTCTCTCTCTCTCTCTCTCTGTTAAATAAATAAATAAATATCTTAAAAAAACAAAACAAAAACAAAAACAAAAAAACCTTAATATCCTACATGGCTTTAAAATGACTTCTGGCTAGGGGCGCCTGGGTGGCTCAGTTGGTTAAGCGACTGCCTTCAGCTCAGGTCATGATCCCGGAGATCCGGGATCCTGCTCAGCAGGAAGCCTGATTCTCACTCTCTCATTCCCCCTGCTTGTGTTCCCCCTCTGGCTGTGTTTCTCTCTGTCAAATAAATAAAATCTTTAAAAAAAAAAATGACTTCTGGCTTCCTCAAAAATTACTGGTCATCTGAAGATACAAATGGTACATCCCTGTTTAATTTTTCTTTTCTTTTTTTTTCTTTTAAGATTTTATTTATTTATTTGACAGAGAGCACAAGCAAGGGGAGCAGCCAAGGGAGAAGCAGGCCCTCTGCTGTCTGCTGAGCAGGAAACCAGATGCAGGACCGGATCCCAGGACTCTGGGATCATGACTTGAGCCCAAGGCAGACACTTAACTGACTGAGCCACCCAGGCACCCCATCCCTGTTTAATTTCTAAACATTAATAATAATGACTAAGTAAGCCTTTAAGATGAACCAGAACTATCTTAAAGGCTTTACATGCATTAACTTTTTAATCCTCAAACAACTCGAGGAGATGGATACTGTTATCACCTTCATTTCATATATTTTACATATGAAGAAATGGAGAGGTTAAGTAATTTGCTCAACTTCGGAGAACCAGCAAGCAACTGGCATAAGGGGATTTCAGCTCAGGTGGCCTAAATCCAGAGTCCAAGCATTTAGCCACTATACTTTAAAAAAGAAAAGGAAAAAAAAAAAAAAAAAGCTCCTAACAGGCTATAGACAATGGGAGTGGGTGGGCTAGGAGAGAACACCAGAGAGGAGTAGGTATAAAGCTTTAGGCACAGGAGCATGTGGGCGGCTCAGTCAGTTAAGTGTCTCCCTTTGGCTCAGGTCATGATCCCATGACGTTGGGATCAAGCCCTGGGTCTGTCTCCCTGCTCAGCTGGGAGTCTGCTTCTCCCTCTGCCTCTGCCCCTCCCTCAGCTCATGCTCGCTTGCTCTCTCTCACTCTCAAATACATAAGTAAATAAATCTTAAAAAAAAAAAGGTTTTAGGCACAGAAATAGTCCCTATCAATTTTGCCATAAAGTTCTTACAACACACATCACATTTTAAATGATCCCAAATAGGGTGATGGTAAACACCTTTTGCAAAAGCAGGTTTTTTGTTTTTTTTTTTTAAAGATTTTATTTATTTATTTGACCAAGAGAAACAGCAAGAGAGGGAACACAGCACGGGGAGTGAGGCCTTCAACTGAGCAGGGAGTCCAATGTGGGGCTCAATCCTGCAACTCAGGGATCATGACCTGAGCCAAGGCAGATGCTTAACGACTGACCCATCCAGGTGCCCCAAAAAAAGCAGTTCTTGACCCTCCCCCTTTAAAAAGAAAGTAAAATAAAGAAGGATAAAAAGAAACTGATATCTGACTTCTCCAATACCCTTCAACAGCTTTTCTTGCCTTGACCTTTTCCAAAACCTTGACAGTTAGAAAACAAAAATGAAAAAAGAAGGTACTTTCACTTGAAATAAAAAGACCTCTTAGTAATTTTTCCACTGTTAATGACTGAAACATTTAAGAAAGACTTAGGTCAATCACACCCACTCCTAAATGGAAGGAAAACCAAGTTAAAACCGTCATCTTTTCATTTCACAGCAGTTTTCTTCCCCCTCTCCTAGCTGCAGACAGGGAACTGCTCCCAATGATGTCAGAGCAGTCTCCCAGCAACGATTAATAAGGACTGTCCACCACGGGGGTTTCCTGAAAAGCTAGCAAGAAATTATCCACATACTCGCTGCAATACTGAGATACAAGGATATGGTGGAATTTCTTTTAACCCTTATAGCTCCAGTCTCTGGCAAGCTTCAAAATAAGTTATTCTTCTGGAATGCTCTCAGTTTACCCTATTATTATCTTCCTTTTTCTCCCCCAACTTCTCTCCAAATAAAATTATAATTTTGTTAGTTTGAAATATTTATGTCTGTAATAAATTGGTAATATTGATATATTTGGACTACCATAAAAAACAGGATTGGAACCTAAGTCTGGCAGATACTACTCGTTTCACTTCAAACACAGAACTTAGAATAAATGAGACCACAGAACAGAAAAGAATGTCAGGACAGAAAAGCCAGCAAGTTCTTAAAGGTACTTTTCTGCATATGCTACCCAAACACATCCACAGACAGGAAAAACCTTAAATTTTCCTAGGTTCTAGTCTACTGAATTTTTCACACTGACCTCTGCAGGCAGCCCTCCAGAGAGCAGTGGTATTAAATGGAGTTGCATAAAAAAGAACTAGAAGCCCATATACTTGCTTAATCCAGCAAAGGGTAAGGTAGGTTCACATCCAAAAGCATATCTAACAATTTCTTTCTAAAGCTTTACTCTAGCTTCATACATTCAAATAAGAGTTTTAGTCTACAACGGCAAGAAATTTCACCTAACTACCTATTTTTGAGGTCTGAGAAACAGCATACAAACTGCCTACTCAGAACAAGTACAAATATGGTAGAAATAATTCCAAATTCCAAAGCTCAACCTAGAATCACTCATGGATGCTCGGTTCCAGAAATCTGTTTGTGAGCCCCTTCTCATTCCATATTTAGAAAAAGCAATTAGGTAAAATTCATTAGCAGCAGGACATACAGGGTTAATTCAGGCACTGTACTTCAGCAGTCCCGACTCTGGCCCAACCTATTCTAAAAAGAAACAAACAAAATAGCATGCACTATCATTAACAATATCCCACTGTGGCTTCTGCTCTATTCAATGGAACCCAGTTTTCATCAAGGCATAGAAAGGAGAACGCACCGCTTCAGATGGATTTTCTTCTTCCTTCTCTCTGTCCCCTCCCTCTCAGGAGAAAAAAGACTGCAAACAAAATCACTACGTCACTGGAGGCAGAGGGAATCCCATTTCTGCACTCTTTAGAAACCAAGGCCAGCAAAAAAAAAAAAACCAAAAAACAAAAAAAAAACAAGCCAATTACAAGAAACAAATAAGTAATCCAAAATAAGCAGTAAGCCTACAGGAAATTCTTATGATAAAGCTCAATACATCAAAAAGCATGTTTTAGTAAAAAGGCTGAACAAATCCTTCCTAAGATGTTCATAATCAAAAAAAGCTTCCTAGACACAGCAAACGCGACATATTTCTTATCATCACAGTTAAAGACTAGGGGGCAGTTACATAAAGACACAGGACACAGAGACATATTCACCAGCCGGGTGTGGAGAGCTGTGGAATGACACAGTGAAAGATATTTATAGGGGATTCCCTGCTTCCTGCAATGTGCGTCAACAGCATCACCAAAGGAACAGAAATCACCACTATTCATAAGCTAAATCTAAATGAAGCACCACTTGAAATAGCCATGGAAGAGGTAGAATCTGAATACAATAAAGTTCTAGCAAACCTCATTTTAAAAATATTTTAAAGGTAAAAATCAGCAAGTAAAAATGCCCACAAAACACCATTTGATAACCTCTAATTTTCCCACTGTGTATTATACAGTCAAATTGGCCAAGATTTAAAAAGGTACCTATTTTTCTAGCTTCTTCCTTACCCAGTCTATGGAGTTCAAGGACTTTTATATAAAGAAGGAAAATATCCAAAACTCACCCCAGATGGATCTGCACTTAAACCAACAGCAAGTTCACATTATTAATGAAGACCTCACTGTAAGAATCTGTTCTGCCGGAATTTTGCAGGAAGAAATTCCTTCTGGGAAACCTGTGCCTCTTCCCCCACCCACAGTCCCTTCAGCCCCCTTCACCCTTGAATGAAATGCTACTGATCCTTGCTGCTGCAAGCTAATTGCTCTGACAAGCAGCTCTAAAGGAGACCACAGCCCAGCTGTTCAGAGAGATGTCACCTAGAGCTCTGCCAACAGTCTCTCTCTCCCTCTCACACACACATATATACACGCAGGCTGCAAGAGCACCCCCTCCCAACTCCTCTTTTCTCGCTCTCATTCAAGCACTTCAGTGACATGCCTGCCTCCACATTGCTCTGAGGATAGCTTTTAAAGATATAGCAGCAGTTCCTTTCTGCTGCATGCACAGAGATGCCAAAATAAAGTCTTATTAAATAAGAGAAGAATAATGAGTTTCGGATATGTATGGAGTTAAAAGTTCACTTTTACATCTACTTTGCCTTTTTCTCACCTATAAAATAACTGAGGACAGAGAAATGGTCTTTGCTTAAATGCTACTAGGCTAGACTTCAGAAATTAGGACCAAACCTAGAAACAAGAGAATTTTCTTTCCAGTGACCTATATTTAGTGAAATCATTTTTCACTTGGGGGAAGATGGTGGGCAACACAGAAAACTAGTAGCTGTCTGTTCCTCCTTCCATATGTGTTCCAAATGGATGGGGAAGAGACTTTGGCTATAAAATGGTGGAATGAGGAAACCGTGAAAGCATCTTACTGATAAAACTGATGAACAAGGACAAGAATAGAATATAAGCATGTGGATGAAGATAAACAGATTTTTTTTTTTTTTTAAAGAAAGGGCATGGGCGTCTCAGTGACTCAGTGGGTTAAGCCTCTGCCTTCAGCTCAGGTCATGATCTCAGGATCCTGGGATCGAGGCCGCATCGGGCTCTCTGCTCAGTGGGAAGCCTGCTTCCTCCTCTCTCTCTGCTTGCCTCTCTGCCTACTTGTGATCTCTCTCTCTCTCTCTCTCTCATCAAACAAACAAATAAATAAATAAATAAATAAAGGGACACAAAAGACATCAGGAAGGAAGAGTAATAGTTCTTAAAAGTACGCATGGCTGGCTCAGTTGGTTGAGCATGACTCTTGGTTTGGGCTCAGGTCATGAATTCAGGGTCATGAACTCAGCTTCGTGGGATGAAGCCGCTCTTCCCCTCCAGCTCTGTGCTCAAGGGGGAGTCTGCTTGTCCTTTTCCCTCTGTTCTTCCCCTCACTAGCACTCTCTTTCTCTCTCTAAAAATAAATAGATAAAAATCTTTAAAAAGAAAAAGTATGCATGACTCTGAGACAGAAGACATATAAGTGACTTCAGTCCTAATTGTTAAGAGCCCAAGGAAAGGCAGTAATAATTTCCATTGCTACAGGAAATATTATGGAAATATTCCTGAAACTAATGGCAAGATAGAGTATTTCAAGAAAAAATAGAGGATATAAAGAGGAACCAAATAGAAATTTTAGAACTGAAAAATATACCAACCAAAATATAAATACTCACTTCATGAGTTCAACAGAACAGAAAGAAGAATCCAGTTAATTTTTAGACAAATCAAATTCAAACTCAAGACAGATAAATTTGAAGACAGGTCAAATCTCAATAGCAATATCAAACAGGAATCAACATCAAATTTTAACAATAAAGAGAAAAAAGACTGGGAGGAAAAAAGGAAAGATCATCAAAGATCTGTAAGGCAATACCAAAATGTCTAATATCTGGGCCATCAGTGTTCCAAAAGGAGAGGAGAAAGAAGCTGGTGAAATACCTGAAGAAATAATGATTAAAAACTTCACTAATTTGGGCACCTGGGTGGCTCGGTTGGTTGAGCAACTGCCTTCAGCTTGGGTCATGATCCCGGAGTCCCGGGATTGAGTCCCGCATCGGGCTCCCAGCTCCGCGGGGAGTCTGCTTCTCCCTCTGACCCTCTCATGGTGTCTCTCTCTCACTCTCTCTCTCTCTCAAATAAATAAAATCTTAAAAAACTTCACTAATTTGACAAAAGACATAAGCATATAGAGTCAAGAAGCTTAGCAATCCTCAAATAGGATAAATAAAACAAAAACCCACTCCTGGGTTCATAATAATCTTACAGTTAAAAACTAGAAACAAAGAAAAAGATAAATCTTGAAAGCAACCAGAAAAAAATGATGTATTTTCTATTAAGGAATCAATGATATGAATGTCTCTATATTTCTCATCAGAAAAGGGACGAGAAGGAAATAAAACAACATTTTAAAGTGCTGAAAGGAGCGGTGGTTTGTTTATATAATGGTGTAGTGCTCAGCAACAAAAATGAACAATGTATGCCATGGCATACCAGTATGCAGTGTTGTAAAGCTGTTAATTAAAAAAAAAAAAAATTTTTTTTTTTTTAAAGGGCGCCTGGGTGGCTCAGTAGCTGGGCATCTGCCTTCGGCTTAGGTCATGATCAGGGAGTTCTAGGATCAAGACCCACATCAGGTTCCCTGCTCAGCGGGGAAGTCTGTTTCTCCCTCTCTCACTCCCCCTGCTGTGTCCTCTCTCTCACTGTGTTTTTTTCTGTCAAATAAATAAAATCTTAAAAAAAAAAAAGTGCTGAAAAGAAATACAGCTGTCTATATCCAGAGAAAATATCCTTGAGGAATGAAGATGACACAGACATTCTCAGATAAAGGAAAATGAAGAGAATTCACTGCCAGACCAATTCCAAAAGAATGGCCAAGAAAGTTCTTGATAAAGGTAGGAAATAATACAACTAATCTTGGAACACCAGGAACAAAGAAAGAAAAATACAAATGCTAAATATCTGGTTACATATGATAGATTATTCTCCTCTTGAGTTCTTTGAAATGTTTGATGTTTGCAAACAAAAAAACTATAAGATGATCTCATGGAATTTATAGTTTTTTTGCTTTGTTTTCTTTTCTTTTCTTTTAGATTTTATTTATTTGACAGAGAGAAACACAGCCAGAGAGGGAACACAAGCAGGGGGAGTGAGAGATGGAGAAGCAGGCTTCCCGCCAAGCAGGGAGCCCAATGTGGGACTCGATCCCGGGTCTCTGGGATCATGACCTGAGCCGAAGGTGGTTGCTTAACCAACAGCCACCCAGATGCCCCTATACTGTATGTTGATAAATGTAATAGATAAGACAATTACAATATTAAGGGGGACAAGGACAGGAACCTATATGGTGGTAATGTTTCAATATTCTAACTAAAATGACAAAGTATTAATTCTAAGTGGATTATTAAAAGTCAGATGTGTATACTGAAAAAAAGAGGGATCCCTAGAGTAGCCAATAAGAGGTATAGTCAAAACCTAATAGATAAAATTAAATGATTAAAATGGAGTATCACAAAATGTACAAATGACTCAAAAGGCAGGAAAAAGATATTGTCAGAAGATTAAAAATAAGAACAACAAAGAAAAAACAATAAGATGGTAGACTTAACACTGAACATATAAATTATAATATTAAATGTAAGTGGTCTAAAAATGCCATTTAAAAGACAGGTTGTTCAGGAGCACCTGAGTGGCTCAGTTGGTTAGGCATCTGCCCTTTGGTTCAGGTCATGAACCAAGGTTCCTGGGATCAAATCCCAACTTGGGCTCCCCGCTCATCAGGGAGCCTGCCTTTCCCTTTCCCTCTGCCCCTCCCACCCTCATGCTCATGCACATGGGATCTCTCCCTCTTTCTCAAATAAACAAAATCTTACCAAAAAAAAGTTGTTCAAATATATTATAAACTTCAAATATAATTATTTATATTTAGGCAGGTTGAAGGCAAACAGAATAAACTACTCAGTATGGTACTTTAATAGTGGATACATGACTTTACACATGAATCAAAGTCCATAGAGGCATGCCTGGGTAGCTCAGTTGGTTAAGCATCTTGCCTTCAGTTCTGGTCATGATCCCAGGGTCCGGGATTGAGCCCCAGAGTAGGTTCCCTACTCAGCAAGGAGTCTGCTTCTCCCTCTCCCTCTACTCCCCCCACCTGTGCTTTCTCTTTCCCTCACTCTCTTTCAAATAAATCAAATCTTTTTTTTTAAAAGATTTTATTTATTTATTTGACAGAGAGAGAGAGAGAGAGAGAAATCACAGGCAGGCAGAGAGGCAGGCAGAGAGAGAAGAGGAAGCAGGCTCCCTGCTGGGCAGAGAGCCCTACACAGGCCTCGATCCCAGGATCCTGAGATCAGGACCTGAGTCGAAGGCAGAGGCTTTAATCCACTGAGCCACTCAGGAGCCCTAAAAAAAAAGTTTTTTTAAAAGATTTTATTTATTTATTTGAGAACGATTACAGGTAGGCAAAGAGGCAGAGAGAGAGGAGGAAGTAGGCTCCCTGCTGAGTGGAGAGCCTGATGTGGGCCTCGATCCCAGGACCCTGAGATCATGACCTGAGCTGAAGGCAGAGGCTTTAACCCACTGAGCCACCCAGGCGCTCTCAAATAAATAAAATCTTTTTAAAAACCCAATAGAAAAAAGAAACAAACACAAAACCCCATAGAACTATATAATACAAAGAGTGAAATCTAATATCAATAATGGACTTAATAATAATGTATTGATACTGGTTCATTGATATTTTTAAAGATTTATTTATTTGAGAGAGAAAGACAAAGATAGTAACAGAGACAGTGAGACAGGAGAGGGAGAAGCAGGCTCCCCACTAAGCAGGGAGCCCAAAGCGAGGCTCAATCCCAAGACCATCAGGACCCAAGCCAAAGGTAGATGCTTGACCAGCTGGGCCACCCAGGTGCCCCTTGGTTCATCAAAATTTTTTTTTTAAAGATTTTATTTATTTGACAGAGAGAAACACAGCGAGAGAGGGAACACAAGCAGAAGGACTGAGAGAGGGAGAAGCAGGCCCCCGCTGAGCAGGAAGCCCGATGTGGGGCTCCATCCTGGGTCTCCAGGATCATGACCTGAGCCGAAAGCAGTCACTTAACCAACTGAGCCACCCAGGCACTCCAGGTTCATCAATTTTAACACATGTACCACACTAATGGAAAATGTCAGGAGAAACTTTCTGTGTTTTGGGGGAGGACTGTATATGGGTACAAGGTGTTTTCTGCTCAATTTTTCTGTAAACCTAAAACTGCTCTAAAAATAAAGTATATTAATATAATTTTTAAAGATTTTATTTGAGAGAGAGAGAGTATGAATGGGGGAAGGAGAGGGAGAAAATCTGACGCAGACTGCACATTGGGCACAGAGCCCCATGCAGGGGCTTGATTTCACGACAGTGAGTTCATGACCTGAGCTAAAACCAAGAGTCAGACACTTATCCAACTGAGCCACCCAGGTGCCCTTACTAATTTACATTTTAAATGGTTAAAAATGATACACCGTACAAACAGTAATCAAAAAAAGCTGCAATGGCTATATTAATATTAGACAAAGTAGACTTCAGGGCAAAGAAATTACCAGGGATAAAGAACAATGTTAGATGATGATAAAAGGGTCAACTCACCAAGATGACAGTTCTAAATGTCTATACCCCTAACAACAAAGCTTCAAAATTCACAAAGCAAAATCTAAGAACTAAAAGTAAAAACAGACAAATGCATAATAGCAATTGGATATTTCAAGACCCATTCCCATCTGGGAATAGACAGACCCATTAGACCAAAAATTAGCAAGGATATATAGAAGAAGTGAACGATATCATCAAACACTAGGATCTAATTGATATAGGACATGCCAATGAAAAATAGAATACTCTTTCAAGTGCTCATGGGACATTCAGAAAGATAGGTCATCTATCCTGACTCATAAAACAACCTTAACAAATTTAAAAGAACTGAAATCACACAAAGTATACTCTCTCATAACAGAATGAAAGAAATCAGTAGCAAATACAGGAAAACCTCCAAACACTTGGAAATTAAACAACACACTTCTAAATAATCCCTTGGTCAGAGAGGTAATCTGAAGAAAAATGGGAAAATATTCTAAACTAAACAAATATGTAAATATATCAAAATTTGTGGGATGCAAACTAAAGAAATTGCTTACATTAAAAAAGTAGTGTCATGTACTAAATATTTGTGTCTCTCCACAATTCATACATATTTGGAATGGGGTCTTTCAGGAAGAAATTAAAATTAAATGAGGTCGCACAAATGGGGCCCTGATCTGATAGGATTCGTGTCCTTATAAGAAGAGACATTAGGGGCATCTGGGTAACTCAGTTGGTTGAGCATCTGCCTTTGGCTCAGGTCATGATCTCAGGGACCTAGAACTGAGCCCCACATTGGGCTCCCTGCTCAGCGGAGACCCTGCTTCTCCCTCTCCCTCTGCCTGCTGGTACTTCCACCTTGCTCTGTTAAATGAATAGATTTTATTTATTTATTTGAAAGAGAGAGAGAGATTACAAATAGGCAGAGAGGCAGTCAGAGAAAGAAGGGGAAGCAGGCTCCTCGCTGAGCAGAGAGCCTGACGCGGGCCTCGATCCCAGGACCCTGAGATCATAACCCGAGCTAAAGGCAGAGGCTTAACCCACTGAGCCACCCAGGCACCCTAAATAAATAAAATCTTAAAAAAGAAAAAAAGAAAAAATATCAGAGAGCTTGCTCTTTCTCCATCTTACCCCGTGTGTATAAGAGGTCATATGAATATGCAGCCAAAAGGCAGCTACCTACAGGACAAAAGAGGCCTCAGAATTAAAACCAATTTGCTGGCACCTTAATCTCAGATTTCCCAGTCCTAGAGACCTCTGAGAAAGAATTTTTCTTTTTTTAAAAAGATTTATTTATTTATTTGATATATATAGAGAGATAGCAAGAACAGGAACACAAGCAGGGGGCCCGAGAAATAATTTTCTGTGAGAAAGAATTTTCCCATTCTCTGGTATTTTGTTACGGCAGCCTGAGCTGACTAAAGAAAGTAGAAAGGTCTCTATCACTAATCTAACTTTCTATCTTAAGAAACCAAACAAATGAAAAATAAACTGAAAGTAATCAGAATGAAGATAAATAATAAAGAACAGAAATTAATAAAATTAAAAACAGGGGGAAAAATCAATGAAACCATTGTAGGACATAAATTCAACATTGCCAAATTAAATTTCCCCCAAACTGATCTACAGATTTGGTACAATCCTATTCAAAATACCAGTAGGATTTTTCTTGCAGCTATGACAAGTTAACTCTAATATTTATATGGAGAGGCAAAAAAGCAAAATAGCTAAAATAATTTTGAAGAATAACTTGTAGAAATCATAGTACTCAATTTTAAGACTTAGTATAAAGTTACAATAATCAAGACAGTATAGAATCAGTGATGGGAAGGAACACAGATCAGTGAAATAGAATAAGAAATCCAGAAATCCATATAAATACACTAACTGATTTATTTTACAAAGATACAAAAACAATTTAATGTTTTTATTAAACAAAAAAAGACAATCTTTTAACAAATGGCACAGAAACCACTGTACATCCATACACAAAAATAAATGAGTATCAACCTAAACCTTACACAAAAACTAACTCAAGATTCACAGTCCTGTACCCCTGAAACAAACAGTACATTATATGCTAATTTTTTAAAAAAACAACTAACTCAAAAAGATTGTTGATCTAAATGTAAAATGTAAAACCATAAAATGTTTGGAAGAAAACATAGGAGTAAATCTTTGTGACTTGGGATTAGGTAAAGAGTTCTTTCCTTTTTTTTTAAAGATTTTATTTGAGAGAGAGAGAGAAAGAAAGAGAAAGAGAAACACACTCAGCAGGGAGCCTGACACTGGGCTCAATCCCAGGACCCTGGGATCATGACCTGAGCCAAAGGCAGACGCTTAACTGACTGAGCCACCCAGACACCCCAGAGGCAAAGAGTTCTTAAATAAGATACCCAAAGTACAATCCAGAAAAGAAAAAAATTGACAAGTTAGACTTGATCAAAATTTTAAAAATTATGTTTAGCAAAAGCTAAGATAAAAAAAAAACAATATTTCAGGGGCTTCTCTGTGGCTCAGTGATTGAGCATCTGCCTTCAGCTCAGGTCATGAACCTGGGGTCCCAGGATCGAGCCCGCATCAGGGTCCCTGCTCTGCTCCCTCTGTCACTCCCCCTGCTTGTGTTCCCTCTCTAGTTGTGTTTCTCTCCATCAAATAAATAAATAAAATTTAAAAAACAACAACAGTATTTCAGATGGAAGAAAATATATGCAATTTCTATCTAATGTAGATAAAGAACTCTCAACACTCAATAATAAGAAAATAACCCAATTTAAAAAGAGGCAAAAGACTTAAATATAAAGTACTGACAATCCTAGTGAAGATATGGAGCAACTCATATACTGAAACTCTCATACACTGGTACAAACACTCTGGATAATAGTTCGGTAGTTTCTTATAAAGTTAAAATACACTCACCATATGACCCAACAGTACCACTCCTAGTTATTTCACATCCTGTACAAGTATGTTTATAGCTGCTCTATTCATAATTGCAAAAAAAAAGAGGAAATAATCTAAATATTCTTCAGTCAATCAATGGATAAACTGTGATACATTCATTAGTGGAATTCTACAGAGTAGTAAAAAGGAATGAACTGATACATGCAGCAACTTGGATGAATCTCAAAGACATGCTGAGTGACAGAAGCCAGTATCAAAATGTTATATACAATGTGATTCCATTTACATGACATTCTGGAAAAGTCAAAATTATAAGAAACAGATTAGTGGTTGCCAGAGTGTAGGGTAAGGGAAGGGGAACAACTACAAGCGGCAAAAGGGAACCATCTAGGTGATGGAATTATTCTGTGTCTATGTTGTGGTGGTTACAAGATTGTGTTATGTTTGTCAAAATTTTACAAAACTGTTCACTTGAAGTAGTAAATGTTACTCTAATTAAACTGTACTATTTAAATACAACTTTAAAATAGGAAAAATAAGGGGCGCCTGGGTGGCTCAGTCAGTTGAGCAACTGCCTTCGGCTCGGGTCATGATCCCGGAGACCCAGATCAAGTCCCACATTGGGCTCCCTGCTCGGCAGGAAGCCTCCTTCTCCCTCTCTCACTCCCCTTGCTTGTGTTCCCTCTCCAGCTGTGTTTCTGTCAAATAAATAAAATCTTAAAAAAAAAAAAAAAGAAAAATAATAAACAGGGTTAAGCTGAAGAACATGGGTGGCTCAGTCGATTAAGCACCCAACTCCTGGTTTTGATTTTGGCTCAGTTCGTGATCTCAGGGTCAAGAGATGGAGCCCTAAGTCAGGCTCCATGCTCAGAAGGGAGTTTGCTTGAGATTCTCTACCTCTTCTTCTGCCTTTCCCCCAACTCATGCATACATTCTCTCTCTCAAATAAATCTAAAAAAATTTTTTTTAATCAATAGGGGTAAACAATGGCTAGAGGTAGTACAGACTAAACAAAAATAGTAGAATGTTGATGATTACTGAAGAGTACATGGGGTAGATTCATTATAATATTGTATTTATTTTGCAATTTTGAAATTTTTCTCACTTAAAAAAAGAAAACAGGCCAGGAGAACCAGCAAAGGAAACTAAGAAGGAATGGCCAGTGAAAAAGGAAATGTGATGAAGCCAAGTGAAAAAAACAGAAGAAAAGGCAATAAACAATGTCAAATCCTGACAGGTCAGTAAACATGAGAATTCACAACTAATTACTGGATTTAGGAATACAGTGCAGTGGTGGCAAAAGCCTAAATGAAGTGGGTTTAAGAGAGTAAAAACAGGGGCGCCTGGGTGGTTCAGTTGGTTAAGCGACTGCATTCAGCTCAGGTCATGATCCTGGAGACCCAGGATCGAGCCCCGCTTCTCCTCCTCTCAGTCCCTCTGCTTGTGTTCCCTCTCTAGCTGTGTTTCTCTCTGTCAAATAAATAAAACCTTTTAAAAAAAAGAGAGAGTAAAAAGAGAAATTGGTGACAGAAATAATAGAGAACTCTTTCAAACAATTTTGCTGTAAAGAGAAATGAGGCAGTAGCTGGAGCAGAGAGAGGATCAAGAAGAAGATAAGATGGGACAAACTATAATATATTTGAGTCCTAATGTTCCTTCATAAAATTATTCTCTTAAAGAATCATTAGCTAAATTGGGGCACCTGGGTGGCTCAGTTGGTTTAGTGTCTGCCTTCAGCGCAGGTCATGATCCCAGGGTCCTGGGATCAAGCCCCATATCGGGCTCTCTGCTCAGTGGGGAGCCTGCTACTCCCTTTCCCTCTGCCTGCCACTCTGCCTACTTGTGCTCTCTCTCAATCTCCGTCAAATCAAAAAAAAAAAAAAATCTTTAAAGTACTATTACTACGCATTTTAAATGCTTTTCATTGGAATCTCATTCTTCAATAATCACAAACAGTAAAACATTTGTATATAAAAATGTTCACAAGCATTATTTATAACAGAGCAAAATCTAGGAATAAATAGCCAACAGGAATAACAATAACTGATGACAAATTCAAACATGAATATAAAGTTATTCTCATGATATGTTTATAATTTTCTAATGACAAGGGAACTATTTGTGATAGTCTAGACAAAAATCTTACGCAAGGCTATATATACATTATGATATTAATTATAAATATGAAAAGATAATAGATTAAAATATAAAAATTTTGAAAATGATTTTATTTATTTGACAGAGAGACACATGGAGAGAGGGAACACAAACAGCGGGAGTGGGAGAGCGAGAAGCAGGCTTCCCACCAAGCAGGGAGCCCGATGGGGGGCTCTGATCCCACGACCTTGGGATCATGACCTGAGCCAAAGGCAGACGCCCCAAAAATGTAACAAAAATCTAGCAAGTATTTCTCTCCTAGGAATGAGATTACAGGTGATATTTATTTTCTTCTTTATACAGTTTTACTCATCTGCATTTTCTAAAATGTCTTCATATTTTTAAAGATATTATTTATTTTTGCGAGAGAGTAAGAGCAGGCTGGGGAGGAGCAGAGGGAGAAGCAGGAAGTCTGATACAGGTCTCGATCTGGGCACCCTGGGATCATGACCTGAGCCATAGGCAGATGCTTAATGGACTGAGCCACTCAGACACCCTAAAATGTCTTTAATAAAGAGCTCAGCTGAGATGAAAATCAAGGTATTAAAATTAACAATGTATCTATAGTCTAACAAAAATAGAAAAAGGGAATCCATACACAGTAACAATCAATACTCCCTAGAGACAAACAAAAGAAAAAGATGTTTAATGAAAAGGTTATAAAAAGCTATTGAAGGATATAAAAAACCCAAACAAACTGAGTTAAAGAAAATACCTCTGGCTCTAAGACTCAATATTGCCAAGAAGTCAGTTCAGTTCATGTTAATCTAAAAATTCAATGCAATTTATAACAAAAATGTCAATGGAGTCTGAAAAAATGAACAGGTGGAGATTGCCCTACTAGCAGAGGCTCCTTACATAGTAATTATGACATGTGGAATGAATACTATTTGTTGAAATGTGAAACGAAACAGGGTCACTTCTGTCAAGGGGTTTTAAAATGGCCCAGGGGGGCCATTTAGGAGATGGCCCTTACCACATTCTCACCAGGTGCAATCATGAACTTTGAACTGAGACAAACTGTATCTATTCTAAGGACTCAGCCCAACACCTGCAACTTGGTACAGCAAGAGGCTGCTTACTGATAGCCTTAAGAACCAATTATTTTCAGCCAAAATTAGTTTTCTGCCACCAACATCAAACAAAATTCTTTGTAAACCATATATAAAAGCATTCCCTTTTGTCTTTATAAACTCTTGATTTTTGTTCCCTAAAGGGAAGCTTGGGTAGCTTCCCCAAATATATGTTCCCCAAATTGCAATTCTGAGACACCAAATAAATGCTTTAGTTTTTATTAAAAAAAAAAACAACAAAAATATGTGGAAATTGAGCATACCAAAGGAAAAGAACAGAGATCATTGATCAGACCCACACATATCCAAAAACTTGATCACATCAGGAGACATAATTAATATTCAATAACAAATGTTTTGGAGCAACTAGTTCTCTATAGAGAAAAAAAGTCAGAACCCCATTCATAACCCACATAAACATAAATTCCATATGGATTAAAAACCTACAATTGAAAAGAAAATTCTTTTTTTTTTTTTTTTAAAGATTTTATTTATTTATTTGACAGAGAGAAACAGAGCCAGAGAGGGAACACAAGCAGGGGGACTGAGAGAGGGAGAAGCAGGCTTCCCGCCGAGCAGGGAGCCCGATGTGGGGCTCGATCCCGGGTCTCCGGGATCATGACCTGAGCCGAAAGCAGTCGCCCAACCAACTGAGCCACCCAGGCGCCCCTGAAAAGAAAATTCTTAAAAATTCAGAAGCAAATATACAAGACTCTTTATGACCTCAGCATAATGAAGGATTTATTATTAAATAATAACCAGAAGCAGAAACCAGGAAAAAAAAAAGACTGTAACTACTGATAACTTTTAAGATTTAAAACTTAAAACTGCTACACAGTAAAAAATACAGGGTCCTGGGATTGAGCCCTGCGTCAGGCTTCCTCTCCCCCCGCCCCTCCCCTCTGTTCTCTCTCAAATAAATAAAACAAATAAAAATCTGTAAAAAGGGGCTCCTGGGTGGCTCAGTTGGTTGCGCAACTGCCTTTGGCTCAGGTCAAGATCCTGGAGACCTGGGATCCGGCCCTGCATCGGGCTGCCTGCTGGGTGAGAGGCCTGCTTCTCCCTCTGTCACTCCCCCTGCTTGTGTTCCCTCTCTTTCTGTGTTTTTCTCTGTCAAATAAATAAAATCTTAAAAAAAAAAAAATCTGTAAAAAAAGATTGTAAACTTAAAATTTAAGTTATAGATTTGAAAAAAAAATTTTTAAACATACATAAATGACAAATAATTGGTACCCAATATATATAAAGTATTATAAACCGAAAAGAAAAAGATAAATAATGCAACCGAAGGGTACCTGGGTGGTTCAGTTGGTTAAGCCACTGCCTTCAGCTCAGGTCATGATCCTGGAGTCCTGAGATCAAGTCCCACATCAGGCTCCCAGCTCCGCAGGGAGTCTGCTTCTCCCTCTGACCTTCTCCCCTCTCATGTTCTCTCTCACTCACTCTCTCTCAAAATAAATAAAATCTTAAAAAAAAATAACGCAATAGAAAAGTTGGCGAAGGGGTGCCTGGGTGGCTCAGTTGTTAAGCATCTGCCTTTGGCTTAGGTCTTGAACCTGGAGACCCAGGATCGAACCCAATCCAACTCCCTGCTCAGTGGGAAGTCTGCCTTTCTCTCTCTCACTCCCTGTACTTGTGTTCCTTCTCTAGCTGTGTTTCTCTCTGTCAAATAAATGAAATCTTAAAAAAAAAAAAAAAAAAAAGAAGAAAAAAGAAATGTTGGCAAAGACTCAGAAGTAGAAACTCAAAAGTCCAATAATAAAAGAAGCTTACCTTCTACTAATAATTAGGAAAATGAAAATTAAGATGAGGAAATACCAGGTCATACCCAAGAGACTATCAAAAAATTTAAAGGGCGCCTGGGTGGCTCAGTCCATTAAGCACCTGCTCTGCCTTCTGCTCAGGTCATGATCCCAGGGTCCTGGGATCAGGCGCCACGTCAGGCTCCCTACTCAGCAGAGAGTTTGTTTCTTCCTTTGCCCCTAACACCTCGCTCATGCTTGCTTTCTCTCTCTCTCACAAAAATTTTTTTTTAATTTTATTTATTTATTTGACAGAGAGAAACACAGCTAGAGAGGGAACATAGGCAGGGGGAGTGAGAGAGGGAGAAACAGGATTCCCGATGAACAGGGAGTCCTATGCAGGGCTCGATCCCAGGATTCCAGGATCATGATCTGAGCTGAAGGCAGACGCCCAGCGACTGAGCCACCCAGGCACCCCTTAAAAAAATTTTTTTTTAAATTAACAGCTTTACAACACTGCATACTGGTATGCCATGACATACATTGTCCATTTTTGTTGCTGAGCACTACACCACTGTATAAATAAACCACAATTTATCTACTTACTGTTGATAATACATGGGTTATCTGGGTTTCCAATTTTTAGGCATTACAAATAGAGTTGGTATAAACATTCATGTACAAGTCCTGAGCAAGACATATGGATTCATTCCAGAGGTGAAATTGCAGTCATTATGATAAATAAAAGTTTAATATTTAAAAAAGTCAAAGTGTTTCATCCAGTAACATATGAATTCCAGTTGCTCTAGATCCTCACTAGCATTTGATTTTATCACACTTTCTCAAGATCACAGCCTTCACTGACTGAGCCACTCCGGTGCCCCTACTCTGTCTTTAAAAGGGAAATTTTATTTTGATGAGATCAAACATCAATTTTTCCCTTTATACTTTTGTGCTTTTTCTAACTTGCAAAATCTTTCTTTAATCTATGATTACAAAGATTTTTTTCAGACGTTTCCTTTTAGAATTTAATTTTAGCCCTTACATGTAAGTCCATGATCCGAGTTAATTTTTGATGATGTGAAGTAAGGTTGGAGGTTTTTTTCTTGTTTTTTTAATGTGAAGGATAGCAGAATTTGCCACCCCACATATGCCACTTTGGCATAGGATTACTTTGAGCATAAGGAAATTAAGAAGCAGATGAAAGAAAAGCTCTCTGCCCTCCCTCTATTTGACTAAAAGCATGACATAAATTTACAAAAGTGTCCTCCCTTCCTCACCTGTAAGGACAAAAGTTAATCACAGGAGACAAACCTTACCAGCCTGGAGATGGCACCAGAGGGTTCTACATAACAAACGTTACTAGCTAGTCTTCATCTACCATTAGTTGCACATAATTTGCCACCACCAGACACTCATGGTCCTTTCCTTCGTCTTAACACTTCTCTAAAAATTTGTTAGGATCTAATTTCTTTTTTTTTTTTTTTTTAAAAGATTTTATTTATTTGACAGAGAGAAACACAGCTAGTGAGGGAACACAAGCAGAGGGAGTGAGAAAGGAAGAAGCAGGCTTCCTGCCGAGCAGGGAGCCAGATGTGGGACTTGATCCCCGGTCTCCAGGATCATGACCTGAGCCGAAGGCAGTCGCTTAATCAACTGAGCCACCCAGGCGCCCCTTCTTTTTTTTTTTTTTTAAGATTTTATTTATTCATCTGTCAAATAAATAAATAAAATCTAAAAAAAAAAAGATTTTATTTATTCATTTGAGAGAGAGAGAACACAAGCAGGGAGAGGCACCCCCCAACCACTGAGCTGGGAGCCCAACGTGGGGCTTGATACCAGGATCTGGAAGATCATGACTGAGCCAAGGGCAGACACTCCACCATCTGACCCACCCTGGGGCCCTATATAACCTAACTTCTAACCAAACTTTTTTTTTTTAATTTTTAAAAGATTTTTTTATTTATTAATTTGACAGAGAGAGAAATCACACGTAGCTAGAGAGGCAGGCAGAGAGAGAGGAGGAAACAGGCTCCCCGCCGAGCAGAGAGCCCGATGTGGGCATCAATCCCAGGACCCTGAGATCATGACCTGAGCTGAAGGCAGAGGCTTTAACCCACTGAGCCACCCAGGTGCCAGTAACCAAACCTTTGAGTTACTCATCCAGGCATTTCTCTCATGTACATATGTATGAAATATATATGTTAACAAACTTGTTTTTCTCTTGTTAATCAGTCTTGTTACAGAGACCCAGCTGGGAACCTAGAAGACTAGAATGAAAAAAGATTTCTCTTCCCTTATAATGTTTATCTGGTTAAGGACTACTTATTAAAAAGTTTTCCTTTCCCCGCTGAAATGTCTTGGCAACTTTCAAAAATTAAAAAAAACAAAAACAATTGACCATATATGCATGGATCTGTTTCTGAAATTCTATTCCTCTCCATTGATCTACAGGTTTATTTTCACACCATCTTAATTACCAAACCGTTCACTCCCTCTCCCTCTGCCCCTTCCATTCATTCATACTTGCAGGCTCTCACTCTCTCAAATAAATAAATCTTTTTTTTTTTTTTTTTTTAAGGAAATCAGGTAATATAAGTCCTTCAATTTTTATCTTAGTTTTCAAATTTGTTTTGTCTATTCTAGATCCTTGTGTTTCCAGATAATTTTAGTTAGGGTGTTGATTGACTGAGATCATGTTGAATATATAGATCTAGGAAGAATTACAATTTTACCAACAATGCAATGTCTTATAGTTTCAGTACATAGCTATTGCATGTATCTTATCAAATTTAACTCTAAGAATTTATTTCTGTTATTTGTAAATGGCGTACTTAACCTCAATTTCAGATTGCTCTTCCTAGCATTTAAACATGCAAATGATTTTTATATACTAACTTTGTATCCTGCAACCTTCCTAAACTTAAATAATCTAGTTTTATAGAGTCCTTGTTTTCCTACACACATGAATCTGTCCTCTGCAGTGGTAAGTTTTACTTTTTCCCAAAAAAAAAAAAAAAAGAATTTTTACTCTTTCCCTTTCTCAAACTTATGCCTTTTATTACTCTTCTTCCCCTCTTACCTTACCACACTGGTGAGAATCCTCAATACAAGGTTGAAAAGAAGTAGTAAAAGCAAGTATTGGTGCCTTGTTCTTGTTCTTAGGGGCAAAGAATTTTTTCTTCAGTACGTATAGTATTTGCTGTTGGTTTTTCAAAGATGCCCTCTATCAGACTGAGGAAGTTCCCGTCTAGAGATGCCTGGGGGGCTCAGTTGGTAGAGCATGCAACTCTTAATGTCACTGCTATAGCTTCAAGCCCCACACTGGGCGTAGAGATTAGTTAAAAACAGAAAAAAATAAACAACAACAAAAAAACAGTCTTTAAAAAGAAAAAAAGAAAGTTCCCTGCTAATTTGTTGAAAGTTTTTAATGTGAATGGAAATTGAATTTTCCCAAATACTTTTCAGTTTCTCTTGGGATAATCATGTTACTTTTTTTTGTTTTTTAAGATTTTATTTATTTGACAGAGAGAGAGATCACAAGTAGGCAGAGAGGCAGAGAGAGAGGAGGAAGCAGGCTCTCTGCTGAGCAGAGAGCCCCATGCAGGCTTCAATCCCAGGACCCTGAGATCATGACCTGAGCTGAAGGCAGAGGCTTAGCCCTCTGAGCCTCCCAAGCACCCAATCATGTTACTTTCTTTTCTAGTCTTTTGATATGTATGAATTATATCATTTGAATTTTGAATGCGAAACCAACCTTGAATTGTTGAGATAAACCCTACTTGTCAAGATGTATTATCTTTTATAGAAATTACTGATTTCAATTTACCAAATTTTGTAATCTAAACCCTTGTGGGTTTTTTTTGTTTTATTTTATTTTTTTGCATCTATGTACGTACTAAATATTAGCATGTCATTTTCTTATGTCTTTGGTCTTGGTATCAAGGATAAGTTGAGCTTGTAAAATGAGTTGGGAAATGTTCCCTCCTCTTATAAATTCTTCAAAAGTTTATGTCAAAATGGTATATTAATTCTTCCTTCAACTGTTGGTAGACTTCAGCAGTGAAGCCATGTGAGCCTAGATTCTCCTCTGTGGAAAAGTTTTAAACTGTAATTCAATTTCTCTAATAGATATAGACCTAGTCTGGTTATCTGTTTCTTTTTGATATTAGTTTGTGTCTTTCAAGGAGCTTGTGTATTTAATGTAAATTATCAAATTTACTGGCATAGAATGGTTTGTGGTACTTATGTTTATAATGGCTGTAGAATCATCACTCATGTCCTATTTCTCATTCCTGATACCAGTAATGTGTTCTCTCTTCCTTGCTTAAGCCTGGCTAAAGTTCATCAATTTTGTTTATCATTTTAAAGAACCAGCTTTGGGAGGCACCTGGTTGGCTCAGTTGGCAAAGCACAAGACTCTGGGGGTGTTTTGTGAGTTCAAGCTCCATGTTGGGTGTAAAGTTTAGGGAGGAAGAGAGGGAGAGAGAAAAAGGAAGAAAAAGAGAGAAAGAAAGAAATCAGCTTATGGTTTCACTGATAACATCTACTATTTTTCACCTTTTTAATTCAATGATTTTTGCTCTGATCTTCAGTTTCCTTTCCTCTGCTTCCGTGGAGTTGTTCCTTTTCTTTTTCTCTTTTCTCAAAGTGGAAGCTTAGGTCAGTAATTTGAAATCTTTCTATTTCTAATATATATTTAATGTTACAAATTTCCTTTTAAGTACTGCATAACTGATCCCACAAATTCTGCTATGTTATGTCCTCATTTTCATTCTTTAAAAAATTTTCCTAATTTTCTAAAATTTTCTTATCATTCTAACATCGATGTCTAACATAGATTATGTTGAATTTCCAAATATTTGGGAGTTTTCAGATATTTTTCTGTTACTGATTTCTAATGTAATCCCTTTATGATAAAAGAACATACTTTAGGGTGCCTGGGTGGCTCAGTGGGTTAAAGCCTCTGCCTTCAGCTCAGGTCATGATCTCAGGATCCTGGGATATAGGCCCGTATCAGGCTTTCTGCTAGTAGGGAGCCTGCTTCCTCCTCTCTCTGCCTGTCTCTCTTCCTACTTGTGATCTCTCTCTGTCAAATAAATAAATAAAATCTTAAAAAAAAAAAAAAAGAACGTACTTTATAAAATTTAAATTTACTGAAATTTCTTTTATGGCCCAGGATATGGTCTATCTTGGTTAATATTCTATGAGCACCAGCAAAGAATACTATCATACCATTGTTGGGCAGAGTGGCCAGAAAATGTCAATGAGGTCAAGTTATTTACTGATTTTTTTTTTTTTGTCTAACTGTTCAATCAAATATTGAGAAAGTACAGTTGAGGTCTACAACTATACTGATGGGTTATCTATTTCTTTCAGTTTTACTACTTTTGCTTCAAAAATCCTGAAGTTCTGTTATTAAATGCATAAGCATTATGATTGTTAGTCTTCTTTTTTTTTTTTAACCCACTGCCACCCAGGCGTCCTATGATTGTTAATCTTCTTAAAGAACTGACCCTATTTTCATCATGAAATCACCCTCCATATCCATGGTAATATTCCTTGCTGTTAAATCTACTTTGTCTAACATTAATATAGTGACTCCTACTTCTTCTGATTAGTGTTCACATATCTTTTTACATCCTTGTACTTTTAGTCTGTCTTTAAATATATTTAAAGATAGTTAAATAATTAAAGATTAAATATATTTAATGTGGTTTCTTGTAGATGGCACCATAACTAGGTCTTGCTTTTAAGTGCAATGTGACAATTTCCACCTATTAACTGTAGTGTTTGGAACACCTGCATTTAATGTGATTATTTATATGGCTGGATTTAAGTCAACCATCTTGCTATTTGGTTTCTACTTGTCCAATCTGGATGTCTTTAGATTAATTAAGCATTTTATGATTCAGTTATCTCCTTCCATGGGCTTATTAATTATACCTCTTTGCCTTTTTTTAAAGGGTTTTTTTTTTAGGATTTAATGTATAAATCTTTAACATATCACACAGTCCATCTTCAAATAATATACCATTTGCATACATGAACTTTAGAATGAGGCATCTGGGTGGCTCAGTTGGTTAAGCATTTGCCTTCGGCTCAGGTCAAAATCTCAGGGTCCTGAGATTAAGCCTTGCATCATACTCCCTGATCATCAGGTAGTCTGTTTATCTCTGACTCTCAAATACATAAATAAAATCTTCAAAAACATTAAATTAAATTTTAAAAAGAACTTTAGTACAGTATACTTCCATTTCACTTCTCCCAACCTTTTGGGCAACTGGCTGTCATACATCTTACTTCTATACCATCTTGTAAGTCCCACAATACAGTTTTATTATCTTTGTTTTAATCAGTTATCTTTTTAAGTGGCTCTTTCTAAGTAAAAGGACTTGTAATAGTTTCTATATAGACTTTTTAAAAAATTATTTATTTATTTCAGAACAGGGTGGGGCAGAGGGAATGAGAGAGTCTTAAGTAGACTCCATGTTGAGCGCAGAGCCTGACTCTGGGCTTGATCTCACAACCCCAAGATCATGACTTGAGCCAAAAGCAAAAGCTTAACAGCTTAACCAACTGCATCACCCAGGTGCCCTCTATATAGATTTCAGTTTCTCTTCATTTTTTAAATGGAGACCTAAGTTTCCATCTGGTATAATTTTCTACTGCCATTAACATTTCTTGTAACATTCTGATGGTGATTAATGCTATCAGCTCTTGTATATTTGAAAAGGCTTTATCTCATCTTCCTTATTTTTACTGTGATAAAATTCATATACCATATTGTTCACCCATTTGAAGTCCACAATTCACTGGCTTTTAGTGTATTCAGAGTTGTGCTTACACCACCAAAATCAATTTCAGAACATCTTCATCACCCCTAAAAGATACCCTAAACCTATTAGCAATAACTCCCCATTTTCTCCCAATCCTCAGTCCAAAGCAACCACAAATGTACTCTCTGACCATAGAGATTTGCCCATTTCTATACATTTTCCTCTTCAATTTTTAAAGGCATTCTCACTGCATATACAATTCTAGGTTTATAGGCTTTTCGTTTAGCACTTTAAAGTTACTGCTCTAGTACCTTCTGACTCGCGATGATCCTGATGAAACGTTTGCCGTAATTCTTACCTTGTGTATTAGTCAGGGCTGCCATAACAAAATATCACAGATGAGATGGCTTAACCAACAGAAATCTACTTTCTCATAGTCTGGAGGCTAGAAGTCCAAGATCAAAGTGTTGACAGGTTTGGTTTCTCCTGAGGCCTCTCCTTGGTCTGAAGATAGCCACCTTCTCACTGTGTCTTCATGTGGTTTTGTTTCTATGCACTCATGCTGCTAGTGTCCCTTTACATGTTGTTTCTTCTTAAGGACACCAGTCCTTATAATCCAATCCGGATTAGGGCCCACCCTAACAGCCTCATTTTTAAAAAAGATTTTCCTTTTTTAAGTAATTTCTACATCCCACATAGGGCTCAAACCTACAACCTGGTGATCAAGAGTTGCACGCTCTACTAAGTCAGCCAGGCTCCCCTTTAACAGACTCATTTTAATCACCTCTTTAAAGACTTTTCTCCATGTTTAGTCACATACTGAGATAACTGGGGGTTAGGATTTCAACATACAAATTTAGGGAGACACAATTCAGACCATATCCCCTTTGTATATAATGTAGGTTTTTTCCCTGTCTGCTTTGGGGACTTTCTCTTTTTTCACTAGTATGAGGCAATTTGATTAAGATGAATTTTGGTATAGCTCTCTTCATGACAGTTCTTTTTGGAATCTCATGAATCTAAGCATCTCAAGGAACCTAAAATAGAAAAAAATCACGATGGAAACTACACCAAAGCATATCATAATCAAATTGCTTAAAACCAGTGGTGAAGGGACACCTGGGTGACTCAGCTGTTAAGCATCTGCCTTCGGCTCGGGTCATGATCCCAGAGTCGTGGGATCGAGCCCCACATCAGACTCCCCGCTTGGTGGGAAGCCTGCTTCTCCCTCTCTCACTCCCTCTGCTTGTATTCCTCCTCTAGCTGTGTTTCTGTCAAAAAACAAATAAATCTTAAAAAAAAAAAGTGATGAAAAAAATATTAAATTAGCTTTTTGGATCTCTGAGTTTACAGTTTTTATTAAATTTAGAAAATATTCAGCCATTTTTTTTTCAAGTATTTTTTCTGTCCCCACCCCCACATTCCTGAGACTCCAATTACATGCATTCTTAAGATTGCTTGATGTTGTCCCACCGTTCACTTATTATTCACTTATATTTATTTTATTCACTTATATTTATATTTTCAATCTTTTCCTTATATTTCATTTTGTTTTACTTTTTATTTTTTAAAAGATTTTATTTATTTATTTGAGAGGGAGAGAGAGATCACAAGCAGGCAGACAGAGAGGCAGGCAGAGAGAGAGGAGGAAGCAGGCTCCCCGCCAAGCAGAGCCCAACATAGGCCTCAATCCCAGGAACCAAGATCATGACCCCAGCCGAAGGCAGAGGCTTTAACCCACTGAGCCACCTAGGCGCCCAATTTTTTTTTTTTTAAGATTTTATTTAATTTTTTGACAGAGAGAAGAGATCACAAGCAGGAGGAAACACAGGCAGAGAGAGAGAAGGAAGCAGGCTCCCTGCAGAGCAGAGAGGCTGATGCAGGCCTCGATCCCAGGACCCTGAGATCATGACCTGAGCCAAAGGCAGAGGCTTTAACCCACTGAGCCACCCAGGCACCCAACTTTTTATTTTTTTTAAGTAAGCTCAATACCCATTGTGGGGCTTTAACTCACAACCCCAAGATCAAGAGTTACATGCTCTACTAAGTGACCGGGCCAGGTACCCCACTTATATTTTCACTTTGGATGCTTTTTTTTTTTTTTTAATTTTATTTATTCATATTTCAGAGAGAGAGAGAGTGAGAGAGCACAAGCTGGAGGAGCAGCAGGCAGAGGAAGAAGCAGGCTCCCTTCTGAGCTGGAAGCCTGATGCAGTACTCGATCCTATGTCCCAGGACCCTGGAATCATGACCTGAGCCCAAAGCAGCTGTTTAACTGACTGAGCCACCCAGTTGTCCCTTGAAGTTTGATTTGAGTCCTTTTATATCTTCCATGTCTCTACTTAACATGTTCAATCTTCCTTGTAAGGTTTCTGAACATCTGGAGCAGTTGTAACTGTTACAGTGTCAATGTCCACTAATTCTATCATCTGTGTAATTTCTAGGCCTACTTCTATTGACTGGTTTTTCTCCTCAGTATAAACTGTATTCTGTGCTTCTTTTATATGCCTGATAATTTGTGATTGGATGCCAAATGTCATCAATTTTGCATTCCTGGCTGTTTTTTTTTTTTTTTTAAGTTGTTAATTTTGGGCTTTGTTTTAGGAATTTGTGACTTAGAAGCAATTTCATCTGAGGCTTGCTTTTATGATGTTAGGCAAATCCAAGGTAAATCCTTTAGATTAGCGTTAATTTGACCTCTTTACTGAGGCAATGCCTTTCTAAGGCCTCCATTCAATATCCCAGGTGTTAGAAGGTATTTCTGCTCTGGCTAGTAGAAACACAACATATTTGTGGCTTTGTAACCAGGGACTGTTCTGCCTAATGCTTTCTAGTGGTCTTTTCTGGCCTTGGGTTAATTTCTTCACTCTTCATAAACTGATTAGCACTCAATTAACAAGTCTAAGATAGTAAAATCCAATAGAACTTTCTGCAATTATTAAATTGTGGCAACTGAGCATTCAAAATGTATCAGTGCAACTGAAGAACTGAATTTTTAAATATCCACATGAGGTTAGTAGCCACTTTACTGAACAGTTCAGGTTTAGGGGAAACTTCTACAAATCTCTGAAGCTCTCTCTTTTGTGTGAAGTTTTCTTCTGCCAAATACTCTGTCCACAAATTCTAGCTGTCTTGGCTTCCCTGAGGTTTTACTTTTGTTTCCTCAAATGTGGGAAACTGCCAGCTCTGTTTAAGTACCTCTTCTCATCCAAATGTCTAGAAACTTTCATCAGGTGGGGCCATCACAGGGCTCAACTTGTCTGTTTCCCTTCTCTGAGGTTTCACTGGTGTGCTGCACTACCCTTTGTCCAATATCCAAAACAGTTTTAAAAATATATTTTCTCCAGTTACCCATTTGTATATTTGTTTAAGGCAGCGACATAAATCAACTTCTTGTTACTCCACCATGACCAGAACTATAAGTTCCCTTCCACTGAGGTTTTTTTTTTTTAAGATTTTATTTATTTATTTGACAAACACAGCTAGAGAGGGAATGCAAGCAGGGGAAGTCAGAGAGGGAGAAGCAGGCTTCCTGCTGAGCAGGGAGCCTGATGCAGGGCTTGATCCCGGGACTCCAGGATCATTACCTGAGCCGAAAGCAGACGCTTAATGACTGAGCCACCCAGGAGCCTCTTCCACTAAGTTTTTAACTTTGAATTATTATTTTTGTGAGTCTGAATCATTTGTTTCTGCTGATTCTTGTTTGTAGTGACTTGAGATATTTTTATATTACTATTATTTGTTCTTATTTGTTGGCAATCTATCTTTAGGAATTCTCTGAAGCTAGGATTGAGATATGTTCCACCAGGGATGATAAGAGTTTGCTTCCCTTCCCTCAGGTGCCTGGGAGCTCTATCAACTTGGATCTCTACTTAAAAAAAAAAAAATCAATTTATGCACATTAAACCTTCTGATCAAAAAATAAATTTGCATGGCTCAAAAAAATTTAAATTGGTTTCCTTTCCCTTCCTCTTGGTTGGGCCCAAAGATTGAACTAGCACAGTGTATAGTAAAGGATTTAACCTTGGCCAAAGACAAGTCTGGTTTTTGCCTTCAGCTCCCTGGAAATAAACCTAAACTGTAGAAATGCCTGTTGTTAAAAGTTTTTGTTTACTGAGGGCTTTGGGCTGTGCTACAAAAAACAATGTGATTTATAGTGGGGACTGTGAGTCATAGGACCAGCACAACCTCGGGAGGGGCTGGAAACAGGTCAGCTATGTTGGCAATCAACCATATCTACATGACGGGAGTCCCCTCCACAAAAAAAAAAACTTGATACCAAGGCTCGGATGAGCTTCTCTTCTGGCAGTACTCTATGTGTATTGTCACATATCACTGCCAGGAAGAGTTAACACTGTCCCTAACTCCACTAGGAGAGGACAAACAGAAGCTCAGCATTTGGGATCTACTAGACTCTGCCTCATGCATCTCTTCTGTTGGCTGATTTTAATCTGTCTCCTTTTGCTGAAATAAACCATAACTTTGAGTGCAACAGCTTTTAGTAAGTTCTATAAATCCTTCTAGCAAAGTACTGAACCCAAACTTAGGGACCCTCACACTCTACTATGTTGACAAAGTAAGGCTAGATTTAGGGACTGTCAGTGGCACTAGGACTAAAGATTCAGGGGTGTCAGTCAGCAGCACTAGGACTAAAGATTCAGGGGTGTGGCTGGGGAGAAGCAAAAAACGCAACACAAGTGGTCAGGAGACTGATTTCAAACAAAAGGATTGGATAAATAAGCAGTCTCAAGTGGTATTCCTCTTAGCCTTCCCTCAAGGACTTTCATGCTATCTACCCCTACCTTAATACTACCAAGTGATCTAAAAGTGTCAGAAAAATGAAACATAGCTCTATTCTTAAGGGTCTAGTTCTGAATTAAGATCTCTAAGATAAACTCAACTCTAATGGAGCGTCATGGGGGGTTGGAAAGTGAGGTTACCAGTCCTGCAGATAATATGCAATACTGGTTGTGAATGTCCTCTAAAGGGTTTTTACAGTAAACTAAGGTGAATTCAAATTTATTAAGGATGTACACCACCACCATCAGACAGTCAGGGATAGTCTTTTGCTGTCTTTTGCAAGTAAACCACCCTGCCAGCATGCCAATAACAAATATGCTCTAATTTTGTTAGGCAGACAAAATTTGGATGGTTATTTCAGAAACCAAATAGTCTTTTTGGACTTTCAATTTTTAGTCTGTGTCATTTTAGTCTCCAAAGCATAATTTGGAATAAGACTATGAAGTCTTAGTATTCTTACCATTCTAAAATGTATAAAATTGAGAATCCCCAATACTTAGGATCCCTTTTTCTCTACACTGATACTCTATTATCCAATGAGTCTGCCCTGTGGTACAGTAGGTAGCTGCCTACCATGTGCTGAGAGCACTAGAAAAGGTTCGTAAGATTTCACAGAAAGGGGGGCGCCTGGGTGGCTCAGTTGGTTGGGCGACTGCCTTCGGCTCAGGTCATGATCCCGGAGACCTGGGATCGAGTCCCACATAGGGATCCCTGCTCGGTGGGAAGCCTGCTTCTCCCTCTCTCACTCCCCCTGCTTGTGTTCCCTCTCTCGCTGTGTTTTTCTCTGTCAAATAAATAAAAATCTTAAAAAAAAAAAAAAGATTTCACAGAAAGGAAAATAATTGGGGGTGCCTCATTTGCCTTCGGTTCAGGTCATGATCACAGGGTCCTGGGATCAAGTTCCAAGTCAGGCTTCTTGCTCAGTGGAGAGCCTGCTTCTCCCTCTCCCCCTACACCATCCTGGCTCATTCATACTCTCTATCTCAAATAAATGAATAAAATCTTAAAAAAGAAAAAGAAAGGAAGATAATTGCTCCTGCCCTTACAATTGAAATCAAGAATTTATATGTGAAATTAAAAACCAACAGAAATTCAAAATAATGAGAAAAACAAGTTTATCTCTGATTTTCCTTCAAGATTAGACTTCCTTGAACATAAGGACTGTGCTTTAAATCATCCCAACTTGAAATCAGAAGGCTGAGGGTGCTTAGATGGCTGAGGCCAATTAAGTGCCCAACTCTCAATTTCAGCTCAGGTCATGGTTGCAGGGTCATGAGATCAAGCCCCACAATGGATTCTGTGCTCAGCGGGGAGTCTGCTTGAGATTCTTTCTCCTCTCCCTCTCCCTCTGCCCCTTCTCATTTTTAAAAACATGCATTCTCTCTCTCTCAAATAAATAAATAAATAAATAAATAAATAAATAAATAAAATAGAAAGCTCAAAAATATAAGAATTAAGAGTACAAATTAGTAAGAGTTGGGTAGCTTGAATCATGGAAAGTCTCTTAAATGATGTTAATTTTGCCTGGATTTTTCAAGGGAGGTGGAAATGTACTGGCAAAGAGAAGTGAAGATAACTTGAAGGACAGCAAAGGCACAAGGGAAAGATAACATATGTAGTTTGGTTCAACCTGGTAGATTCAGTCCAAAGAAATGAGTTTAATGAAATTTCAGGAAAACAGTGAATGGAGTTGTCCTAAGGTTCTGCTGAGAAATGTGGGATTAATGTAACTGAGAGCCACTATCACAGGGGAATGAAATGATAATGAGGATAATAACTGGAATCTCTGAGCAGTGAGAGGCCAGTTTCTCAGCTAGTAGCACTGATCAAAAGTAGCAACAGAGGCCAAAAACCCTGTTCTGGTTCAGAATTTAGAAACATTTCAGAGGCCCCTGGCTGGTTCATTCAGTTGAGCATCAAATTTTGGTTCAGGTCATGATGTCAGAGTCATGGGTCAAGTCCTTAGTCAGACTCTCTGCCCAGTGTAGAGTCTGCCTGAGATTCTCTCCCTCTCTCTCCCCTGCTGGTCCTCCCCCTGCTCATGCTCTTCTCTAAAATAAATAAAATCTTTTTTTAAAAAAGGTATTTCATCACTGGTGCAAGAACAGGACTTGAACCTGTACCATTACTTTTTTTTTTTTTTTAATTAAGGAACAAGCAAACTCAAGAGATGGCCAACAGTGTTGGGGGGACAAACATGGTTTTTCCTTCCCCAGTGCCCAAATGATTGACAGCCACCCCCTTTCTACCTACAGTGATGTGAAAAGGGAAAAATACATATATTTTAAATGTGAATTTTTTTTAAGATTTATCTATTTGAGGGAGAGAGAGAGTGAGAAAGAGCATCCATGTGAGCAGGGGGAGAGGGAGAAAGAGAGAGAATCCTAAGTGGACTCCACCCTACATCCCAAGATCACAACCTGAGCCAAAAATCAGTCAGGCACTCAACCAATGAGCCACCCCAGGGAAAACATTTTTAAAAGTAAGGAATAAAAAATAAAGTAAGGAATACATAAGTAGTGGTGTGCTCATCTATCAAAGAGGAAAAAAAAAGCAGCAATGTTAAGAAAAATATTTTCACAAAAGACAGGATGCGAGGGAAAAAAACGCAGTATGAAGACAAAAGAGAAACTCAGTTCTGATGTACCAGAAAATAGAAAAGGGAAAAAATATCATTCAAAATAATTGCTTTGTTTTTAGATTTTGCCATCCTTCTTCCAACCCTCTAGTCTGTAAGGAGGTGAGAGAACAGGCAATGAGAAGAAAATATTCCCAAACAAAATAAACAAATGCCCCATATCCTAAGACCAGATATTTTTATTGTCCCCAAGTATCAATATTATATTTATAATGAAACTGAATCTTGATTTAATGCTGTGCTTATTACAGAGATTCTTCCATCATCTCTCCTAAAAATACAACAATTACCATAAAAACATAAAATAAACACTATCACAAAAACCAGCATAACACAATCTCTGTCTGAGCAGAGTCTAAGGGAAGAACTGGGGATACCTTCTATCTTTTCCACTGCGGCCAAAACAAATAACAATAATCAAAAATCTGAATGCTCTTACAGGATATCACAGGTTGTGGCCTGCTCCCTGTCTTGCATCCTTCCCAGAATGGACCAGTGGGATTTAGCATGAACTAAATCTGTCAAGCAAGCTGAAGACAGACACGTGAGTTCTAATGAGCAGTGGTGAAAAACATACTGCTCCATTCAGCTCCAAACAATGATAAATAATTCAGGAAAAGAACTGCTGCATACAGAACATAGCAGCAGGATTTAAAAATAGACCATGGGCTACAGAACCTAGGGAGGGGAATCAGGAGTCAAAGAAAATGAATTTATGTCAACAAATTCCCAAGCCCTGGCAGTATAGGATGCTGCTGAAACTGTCACTCCAAGAGGATGCCGGATTTCTAGTGTGCTTTTGCAAAAAACAAAAAACAAAAAAACAAACCCAAGTATTTTTTAGGAACTTGGCAAATCTGGTAATGAGAACTAATAAACAATAGCACTATTTGGAAATAGAAGGTATCAGAGAAAAAGCAGATCAAAATGACATAGGGAAGACATGTTCTTAAGAAAAAATTATAAGAAGGTTAGGGGTGCCTGGGTGGCTCAGTTAGTAAAATATATGACTCTTGGTTTTGGCTCAGGTCATCTCAGGGTCATAAGACCGAGCACAAGTTCTCCTGTGCTATGCTCAGCATAGAGTCTGCTGGAGATTCTCCTTCTTTCCCTCTGCCCCTCCTCCTATGTGCATGCATGCTTTCTCTCTCTAAGATAAAAAATAAATAAATAAAATATTTTTTTAAAAATTAGAAGGAGATTAAAATTCTGTTTTCTGTACCACCAAGTTCTAGGTCTAAAATCAATGTGGACTTTTACTTACCAATTATGCTTCTAGTATCAAGGGTACATAACACTAAAGATTTTTCTATTCCTTTTTACACATTTAACAGATCCAATCATGCAATACATGCAAACAGAGGATTTTCACTTATAATTAAAAGGGTAGCCTGAAAACTGAAGAGAAGCCATGATTATGTTCTCACCAGATTTTTTTTTTTATTAAGATTTTATTTATTTGTTTGAGAGAGAGTGAGCGAGAGAGCACGAGCAAGGGCAGAGGGAGAAGCAGACTCCCCACTGAGCAGGGAGGCTGATGTGGGGCTCAATCCCAGGACGCTAGGATCATGATCTGAGCTGAAGGCAGATGCCCAACTGACTGAGCCACCCAGGCACGCCTGTTCTCAGCAGATTTTAATTAAATTCTGAGTCTGACAGAACTGACTGAGTTTATAATTAGATAAAGATAGTCCAAGATCCTGAGTTCATGTAGATGGTGAAGGTTTCAATGTACTCAAGAAAGCTTCAAGTAGGGGATCTGACAAATAGTGTGGCTGGACTGTTAATCTTAAGACTGGTGTCTTGAGGACCATAAGAATGACCAGAACCCAGATGTACTCTAATACTCTACAGGGTATGTAATGAAGAAATAACATTCTGTATCCAAACTGCATTTCCCCACAGCCAGTCTCTTCATATGTCTGAGATCAATTTCAGAAAACCAAAAATTTTAAGACCATACAATGATGTCAATACTACCTATAATGTGTGATATAAAATACCAAATAAACCATAATATGGTTCTTTTATATACTGCTCTATCCCAACTAGGTAAAACAGGACTGAAAAAACTACAGACCATTACGTAAATAGACCAAAATGCTTATGCCTCACCTTTTTTTGAAGAAAAATTGGCTATGTTTCCTCCTAACTGTGCCATTCAACTTAAACTACACAAAGACCAGAATGAACGTGTAATAAGACAAAGGGTTTATCTCAATTCTTAAATTCTCTAGTTTCTTTTTAATTCTTTTTTTTTAAGATTTTATTTATTTATTTGACAGAGAGAGATCACAAGTAGGCAGAGAGGCAGGCAGAGAGAGAGGAGGAAGGAGGCTCCCTGCCGAGCAGAGAGCCTGATGCGGGCCTCGATCCCAGGACCCTGAGATCATGACCTGAACTGAAGGCAGAAGCTTAACCCACTGAGTCACCCAGGCGCCCTTAAATTCTCTAGTTTCTAAGTGCAAAAACTAAATAACATTTTCAAAAGACAAACAGACTGGTTCATTTAAAAGATGGTCCATCCTAAAGCACTTCTCCAGGCATGACATAACAAGGTCAAATCAGCCATTTTCCATCCCTGCTCCACTCACCATATGGTAAAGCCAACACTTCTCTCTCTGTAAATCCAGTCTTTCTTATTGTTGACAAAAGACAGTATGGTCAGATAGACCTGGATTTGAGTCCTGGTGCTAGTACCACCCTTGGTTGGAGTAAAGGAACACTACTCTGGGTCTTACACTTTAGACAGAGCCACTCTAACCCTCTTCTGACCTGCCAATCCCTTTAGGGCTAGCTGTTCATGGGACCAAGTGGACATACTACCTGAAGTCCCTGACTCTACTATCTTCAGCTATGGTCTGGATCCCAGAATTCCCTGTGCAAGCAGTTTTGAGCCCACTTCCAAGGACTTCAGCGGATCTCCTTAAATGCTGCCTGCCATAGACAATACCCACTGTTGTACACATTCCATGGTCTGAATCGTGGCCAAGGGACCAATGATTAGAGGGTGAGGATAGAGAGTAGACTTAGAGGGTACCCCTGCACTATCCCATTCTGTCTCAGAACTTTGAGGAGTCCAAGAATTCTGGCCTTCTAGGTCACTAGGAAAACATATGGCTAAGTAGTAGGGGACATTTTTTTCAAACAGTTTTTTAAAATCTTGACTTATAACTCAAATATACAGATATACAGACATTGTGCTTCCATTCATGCTCTTGCCCTTCAATTGTTAGGGGCAGGCCTACCTAATCCTATCACATACGAGCTAAGTGATCTGATTACTTTGCCTCTGTTTTCGTTTTTTTGCTTTTTTTTTTTTTTAATGTGACCTGATTTGTAACCACCTCTGTAAACTTCACTTTACTGACCCATAAAATAATCTTCATAGGATTTTAATGTGACAAAATAATTTTTTTAAAAGATTTTATTCATTTGACAGAGAGAAATACAGCCAGAGAGGGAACACAAGCAGGGGGAGTGAGAGAGGGAGAAGCAGGCTTCCCGCCGAACAGGGAGCCCGATGTGGGACTCGATCCCGGGTCTCCAGGATCGTGACCTGAGCCGAAGGCAGTCGCTCAACCAACTGAGCCACCCAGGCGCCTCATGAAATAATTTTCAAAATAATTTTGCAGGGTGCCTGATGAACAGCAAATCTGAGAGATACTGAAGCTATTATCAAATGTTCTGCCATCACTCTTCTCCCTAGTATGGGCAAAAAAGTAGGGCTAATTTCAGAAAAAGTACAATAAAACAGCCATTGGTGGATCTCATTTTAGGGATTTCTGTCATTGATTCCATGCAGGTGTGATAGTATTGGTTGTTATTTTTCTTACAACCATTTCTTCCTCTAAAATGTAAGTTTTAGGGCACCTGGGTGGCTCAGAGGGTTAAGCCTCTGCCTTCCGCTCAGGTCATGATCTCAGGGTCCTGGGATCGAGTCCCACATTGGGCTCTCTGCTCAACGTGGAGCCTACTTCCCCCTCGTTCTCTGCCTGCCTCTGCCTATTTGTGAGCTCTCTCTCTCTGTCAAACAAATAAATAAAATCTTTAAAAAAATAAAATGTAGGGGCGCCTGGGTGGCTCAGTTGGTTAAGCCACTGCCTTCAGCTCAGGTCATGATCCCGGAGACCCGGGATCGAGTCCCACATCGGGCTCCCTGCTCGGCGGGAAGCCTGCTTCTCCCTCTCTCACTCCCCCTGCTTGTGTTCCCTCTCTGGCTGTGTTTCTCTCTATCAAATAAATAAAATCTTTAAAAAAAAATAAATAAAATAAAATAAAATAAAATGTAACCTTTATTTTCTGTAATTATGTAGGAAGATGAATACTAACTAAACTTATTGTGGTAATCATTTCTCTCTCTATATATGTAAAGTCACTACGTGATATACCTTAAACTTAAACCAAGCTGTCTATTAATTACATCTCAATTAAAACTGGGGGAAAACATGTAACTTCTATAAGGTCAGAGATTTTTCCTTTTTCTTTACTGGTATGTCCTTTACTCTCAGCTCCTGGCAAAACAAATAAGTATTTGAGGGCACCTGGGTGGCTCAGTTGGTTAAGCCACTGCCTTCGGCTCAGGTCATGATCCTGGAGTCCTGGGATCAAGTCCCACGTCAGAGTCCCAGCTCCGCAGGGAGTTTGTTCCTCCCTCTGACCTTCTCCCCTCTCATGCTCTCTCTCATTCACTCTCTCTCTCAAATAAATAAATAAAATCTTAAAAAAAAAAAAAACAAGTAAGTATTTGTTAATAAACCATTAACTACAGGAGCATCTGGGTGGCTCCTGTCGGTTAAAGGTCTGACTTTAGAGGCACCTGGGTGGTTCAGTCTAAGCTTCTGCCTTCGGCTCAGGTTATGATCCCAGAGTTCTGGGATCAAGCCCCACAGTAGGTTCCCTGCTTGGTGGAAAACCTGCTTCTCCCTCTCTCACTATCCCTGCTTGTGTTCCCTCTCTAGCTGTGTTTCTGTTGAGTAAATAAATATTTTTTTTTTAAAGGGGAGGTCTGACTCAGGTCAAGGCATGATCTCAGGGTCCTGGGATCAAGCCCCTCATGGTACAGCAGGGAGTCTGCTTCTCCCTCTCCCTCTGTGCATGCTCTCTCTCAAAAAAATAAAATCTTAAAAAAGAAAAACTCAGGAAAAACTTAAAATAAACAATTAACTGCAAGAAAAAAGAAACCAAGTATAGAGGGGTTATCTGACACGCTACATCAATATAATATGCTAACAAGCCTGGCATAATAACAAATGATTGATTTATATATGACTACTTTACTTAGCTATTCCCTATAATTTCAGAAGTTTCCTTAAAAATAAAATTATTGAAAGCTTAGAGTATGCCTTTAATATGAAGACATTTCTGTTCTCTTCAACTTCGCTTCCTCACTTGCTTGCAGAGGGATACTACTAATAATAATACTCAGTAATTTCATATATAATCTTATCAGAGAGGACAATTCAATAAGTTAAATTATATTGAAGCTCTTGCTTTAAGTTTCAAATAGGATCAAATCTAGTAGAAAAAAATTGAAAAGAATAGCTTAGGAAAAAGATCCCTTTCTGCATGTCTCATGTTCTTTTGTTTGGTTGATTTTTAAAGATTTTATTTACTTATTTGAGAGAGAACACACGAGTAGGGGTTGGGAGGAGCAGAGGGAGAGAGACAAGCAGACTCCCAGCTGAGCACAGAGCCCAAGGCAGGGCTCAATCCCAGGACCCTGAGACCATGGCTGAGTCGAAGTCAGTCACTTAACCAACTGAGCCACTCAGGCGCCCTTGCATATCTCATGTTTTAATCCCCCAACTCCCTTTAGTCTTGCAAGGGTCAATCCTATCAATTTCTAAGAACTCAAAGTTAGTCTAGAAACGAGATCTTACACCACATCACATTCTCAAAAACATATTGCAGTTTTCATATTTCTTTAATTAATCTGTTTATATCTCTGATGAATACTCATTTCCAAACCCTTTAAAGGTTAGAACCCTATAGCAGAAGTAGGTAATTTAGAATCAAACCTATTCTGAAACAGAATAAAATGACCCTGACAATATTATTCATGAAACTGGGTAGACAAAATGATGACTGGCAAAAGGACAGCTTAACAGTACACCCTGTATAAATAAGAATTAAAAGTGTGTCAACAGAGGGGACATGTTGCAGACGTGCTTTCTGTATCACAAAAATCCCCAAACTAGCCTGGTTACTTATTCAAAGGTTTATTTGAAAAAAACTGCACCTTCCACATTGTTCTGACTCTGAAAATCAACTACAATGTAAGGCATCAGCTTAAAAAAAATAACTACTCTCAGTGACCTCAAGATCTACTAGCAAAACACAAGCATGATATTCTTGAGCACTGGTAAAATAAATTCTCACTAGTCCTAAATTCCATGACTGAATTTAGATGAATTAACTAACTCCTCCCTGAACAAAGTCAAAAGTTTCTTAAAAAACAAAATCAAGGGCGCCTGGGTGGCTCAGTTGGTTAAGCGACTGCCTTCGGCTCAGGTCATGATCCCGGGGACCGGGATCGAGTCCCACATCGGGCTCCCTGCTCGGCAGGAAGCCTGCTTCTCCCTCTCTCACTCCCCCTGCTTGTGTTCCCTCTCTTGCTGTGTTTCTCTCTGTCAAATAAATAAAAAAAACTTTAAAAAAAAAACAAAAAAAAAAACAAAATCAAAAACAAAAACCCAAAAGCCAACAAGTTCCAATACATTCTACTCTATACCAAATTATAAAGTTATAAATGTCTAGAAATGCCTCAAGATGTATAACTACTGAACCTAATTAGCATTCTCAAAATTAAACATCTATTGCCATGCTCAAGGGACTAGGGACACAGAAAAGAGAGAAGAGCAAACAACAAGATAAAGTTCAAATGTGTCTAATAAATAAAGAAAACAGGATTCTGGAATTAACCAATGTAACCTACTGGGAGAAGAAAAATTATCAACCTCGTAAGTGTCAAATAAATATAAAACTTTTCCTGCTGTTATTCACTGGGAAAGTGAGGATTAACTGGGCTGGAAGCTCAGAACTGTGATGATTTTGTAATAAAGACTGCATGAAAGATCTTTTCATTTGAACCAAAAAGATATTGTTTTAAAAAGAAAATATACTTTAAAAAATCTACACTAAATCATCTTATTCTATAAGATCACCACGTCAAAGTTGGCTGTATAACTTTACCTCTAATCCTCACTTACCTTTTCCCTAACAAAGAATACAACTATGGGATCTTGGACAAAAAAATTCAGTATTTTATACAGTTAGTTTTTAGATTGAATTCCCAGCTCTGCCACATACAAGCTGTGTGATCTTGGGCAAGTTACTTAATCTCTTGGTGCCTTGATTTCCCTTATCTATAAAACAAAGGTAATAGTTTCTATCTAATGAGGCTATAAAGATTAAATGAGTTAATATATAAGTAAAATGCTTAAACACATGGAAAGCATTTAAATAAATGTTAGCTATTATTTTTGTTGTTGTTATTTAGTCTTCTCTAAACTAATACAAGAAGCCTGGTGTCACTATTTTTAAAACTTGGAGGAATTAGGGTGCCTACATGGCTCAGTCAGTTAAATGACTCTTGATTTAGGCTCAGATCATGATCTCAGGGTTGTGAGATCAAGCCCCATGTCAGGCTCTGTGCTGCATATGGAGCCTACATGGGATTGTCTCTCTCCCTCCCTCTGTCCTACCCCTCTTAAAAAAATCTTGGAAGTGGGGCGCCTGGGTGGCTCAGTTGGTTGAGCGACTGCCTTCGGCTCAGGTCATGATCCCAGAGACCCGGGATCGAGCCCCACATCGGGCTCCCTGCTCGGGAAGCCTGCTTCTCCCTCTCTCACTGCCCCTGCTTGTGTTCCCTCTCTTGCTGTGTTTCTGTCAAATAAATAAATAAAATCTAAAAAAAAAAAAATCTTGGAAGAATATAGAAAAAATATTATCTGTTTTATTGTTTCTCTGAAACTGCAGGACCTGCTGCATAGAAGGAATAGACTAGAGGCTCCTGAGTGGCTAAGTTGTTAAGCATCTGCCTTTGGCTCAGGCCATGATCCCAGAGTCTCAGAATCGAACCCCCCATCAGGGTCCCTGCTCAGCAGGGAGCCTACTTCTCCCTCTCTCACTCCCCCTGCTTGTATTCCCTCTCTAGCTGTGTTTCTCTCTGTCAAATAAATAAATAAAATCTAAAAAAAAAATTGTAAAAAAAAAAAAGGAAGAAGAAGGAATAGACTAAGCAGGCCCAGAGTGACATTAGGTTTTAAGGTCCTCAATATGCATTTGCTCCTTTCAGACAAATATGGCAGGACACAATCTAAGATTCCTGTGCCAAGGGAATAAAGTTTCCTTTCTGCACCTACCAGGAAAATCAATGGTACAGAAAACAAACAATGAAATTATAATGCTTTATGTTAAGTGCTAGCTAGAGCTGCTTACAACGTTAAGTGGGAATAAAGGGAGCAGGAATGTAGATCATGCCAGAAGGAAGGTTTCAAGAAGGAAGAGATGTTTAAACCTAACCCTCTAGGACAAATAATATGTAGCCAAAGAGTGAAGTGGAAAAACAGACCTAGATTCCAGATTCACCAACTGGATGATTTAAGGAAAGTTAATTGATCTCCCTAAACCTCAGTTTTCTTATCTATAAAATGCAATGACTACAATACTTTTTTTAGAAGGCTGTGAAGATTAAACGAGATAATATATATGAGGTACTTAGAACACAGTGCCAGGAACATGATATGAACCCAACAAACAATACTATCATTAACGAAGACATATGGATCACCTTGATGCTTTCTCAGTACAGCAAGTATTGCATCAAGAAAGCTAGAATAGGGCACCTGGGTGGCTCAGTTGGTTAAGCCACTGCCTTCGGCTCAGGTCACGATCCCAGAGTCCCAGGATCAAGTCCCACATTGTGCTCCCAGCTCCGAGAGGAGTCTGCTTCCCCTCTGACCTTCTCCCCTCTCATGCTCTCTCTCACTCTCTCAAATACATAAAATCCTTAAAAAAAAGAAAGAAAGCTAGAGTATAAGGCACTCAGAGAAGTGGCTTGAGAAAAAGCTAGAGATGAGTGGAAACAGGATCATAAAACATCTTGCATACTAACTAAAGTTGAGAAACTTGCAAAGGATTTTCAAAAATGAGTTACATCACCATATTTCTATTTCAGAAACATTACTTTTGCTACAAAGTGGATGGCTTAGAAAGCAGATAAAATAGAGGCAGACACACCAGCTAGGAAAAAGACGAGATAAGAATTCTATCCGTAGCATAGGGGGATTGTGACCCTAAAGGCATTAGGAGGCAGAATTGTTAAGACTTAGTGACATATGAGATATGTATGATGACTGAGAGAGGAAGATATCCAAGTGACTGGATAGAAAAGCAGCTTCTCAAAAGTGGTGCCTGATATGCCTGGGAATCTCTAAGACTTTTTTTTTTCTGCAAGGTCAAAACCACTTTTATAATACTTAATATATATTCATATATATGAAATAACATTCATTAGATATATATTATATACATGAAATAAAATAATAATATATATATAATAATAGGTCTTTGTTTGCCCTTTACACTCTCATGCTCTCACAGGTATATGATAGTATTTTCCAAAAACTATATAACATGTAATATCACAACCAACTGAATGAAAAGGCAGATATAAGAATCTGTCTGTTCTATTAACTCCAATATTAAACTAGATTTGTATAAATGAAAAACAATGACACATTTCCCACTAAATTTAACTGTTTTGAAGAATTTTTTCATTAAAAACTTGCTTTTATGTTAACATGTAATAGATTATCATTTTAAAATTAATAAATGTTTTTAAATTTCTCAGTTTTAATCTCTAATACACTAATTTTGATAGGTCTAATCCACATAAACAAAAGCTCTTTTGCACGACTCAATAATTTTTAGGACTGTGAAGAAATTCTGATACCAGAAAGTTTGAGAACAACTGGGGTAGCTATTTTTACCACTGAAATCAGAATACTAAAGGAGAAATCAGTCTGGGCAGAAAAATGATAAAGTTCAGTTTAAAACATGGTAAATGTGGGGTTGAGGGGAAGACAGTGGCAGAGTAGGAGGATCCTAGGCTACCTTGACCAGTGAATAAAACTAGAGAACTATCATATCACTCTAAATTACCCAGAAATTGATTTGAAGACGGCAGAACAAACTCCACAACTAAAGGTAAAGAAGAGGACACATCGAAGAAGGTAGGAAGTAAAGGATATGTGGCTTTAGAGAGAAACAGATCACAGCTGCTACAAGGGGGAGGGTGGCGCCATTGTGGAGACCAGCAAGAAATAAACTAACAAATAGCAGGAATCTAATTCCCTGGCAAATGCCTTGAAAAGTGAGAGGGGCCAAATTTCCTGCCTTTTGGCAACCAATGGGGCTTAAAGCCTGGAGTTTTAAAGGCCAGTGTGCCTGGCTCTGACAGAGCTCAGAGGTCACAGAGACTGCTCTTGGAGAAAAGGCAGGGCAAACACCCCATGGACATATGGCATGGAAACAGTGATCTGAAGAGGACGGGTGACACAAAGGGGAGAGGTTACTTGCTCATCTCAGAGCATGTCTCAAAGTAGTATTTGTGAAGAACAAAAGAACTGACCAATGCCATTTCCCTCCCCCAACCTTCAGCATAAGCACAGCGACACCTACAGGAACCAGCCCAGTATGGACACTTGCTCCGTAACTTGCTTATGCCAAGCCCCACTCCCTGGATTCCGGTGGAACCACCTCTCCCAGTCACACTTGGCTCCGTCCCAGCTCGACAAACCGTCTCCCCCAGAAGACCAGCCCAAACCCTGCCAACACCTCATCTCCTGACCAGAGAGTTTTATGAGGCCTTAGTTCCAGTGGTAGTGGCAACAAGACTCATTTTACAAGCAGACGAGAACACACCTAGTTAAAACAAGCCACATTTAGGGTGTCTGGGCGGCTCAGAGGGTTAAGCCTCTGCTCAGATCATGATCTCAGGGTCCTGGGATCGAGCCCCACATTGGGCTGTCTGTTCAGCAGAGAGCCTGCTTCCCCCTCTTTCTTTGCCTGCCTCTCTACCTATCTGTGAATTCTGTGTCAAATAAATAAATAAAATCTTTTAAAAAAGAAGAAAAAAAAACAAACAAGCCACATTTAGGCCAGAGACCAAACACTGCCCACAAAAGGCAAAGAGAGCCTATGTAGACAACTAGTCTGAAGGGAAAGATAAAGCAGCCAGGACACTATAGCAAAGTGCACAGAGCACATATTGGAGACATTCTCAGAAACACCAGGCCCTTGGGAACAGGGGACACTACACTACAGGGTGCTATAGGACCTCTTCTTATAAAACCATTGTCCCCATGGGCTCCACACTGGGTGTACAGTTTGTTTTAAAAAATTCGATAAAATGGCAAAATATAGTGATTATTAAAAGCAGTAAGACAACAGAAGGCAGTTACACAAAAAGGAAATCCCATCAGCAGACAAACAAAAACAAAAGAAGGGCACATGGGTGACTCAGTTGTTAAGGGGCTGCCTTCGGCTTGGGTCATGATCCTAGAGTCCTGGGACTGAGCCCCACACTGGGCTCCCTGCTCGGCGGGAAGCCTGCTTCTCCCTCTCTCACTTCCCCTACTTGTATTCCTTCTCTAGCTGTGTTTCTCTCTGTCAAATAAGTAAATAAAATCTTTAAAAAAAATAAATTTTAATTAAAAAATAGCTGATGGGGCACCTGGGTGGCTCAGTTGGTTAAGTAACTGCTTTCGGCTCAGGTTATGATCCTGGAGACCCGTGATCGAGCCCCACACCAGGCTTCCTGCTCAGCGGGAAGTCTGCTTCTCCCTCTCTCAGTCCCTCTGCTTGTGTTCCCTCTCTAGCTGTGTTTCTCTCTGTCAAATAAATAAATAAAATCTTAAAAAAAAATAGCTGAATAATATAACTAAGCCCCTGGTTCATCAGCAGAAGAGACGGACTGGAAACAGAAATAAATCTTTCCTGGTAAGACTGGCATAAGCAGGAGCCCCTGAAACCCAAAGGTGGCTCTAGCAGATTCCCAGAGCTCAAAGTTACCAGTTACTGAAATGCATCCTAATTCCACAAAATAACTCCCAACAAATATTTTCGTCAAGTGTTTGATCACTATGTGGTCCTATACAATACTCCCTCTCTGATTTTTTAGGTAGTAACTACAGTTTTGCAATATAGAGATTAATCTTTTTTTTTTAAGATTTTATTTATTTATTTGACAGAGAGAGAGAGAGATCACAAGTAGACACAGAGGCAGGCAGAGAGAGAGAGGAGGAAGCAGGTTCCCTGCTGAGCAGACAGCCCAATGCGGGCCTGGATCCCAGAACCCTGAGATCATGACCCAAGCCAAAGGCAGAGGCTTTAATCCACTGAGTCACTCAGGCGCCCTAGAGATTAATCTTTAATAAATCCTAGCATATATTTATCAAATCATCATAAATGCTGATGTAAGCTCCAAGATTAATAACAAGAGTTAAAGAATTAAACCTAGCGAGATGAACTTAGGCTAGAAAGACTGCTTTAACTGGTCAACTCTACCCTTTAAATACAGAAAAATGTGATTTTATAAATATAGTCATTCTTTCGACAAAAGGACTATATGGATAAGAATAGAGAAAAGGCATATGAAAGCCAGAATCTAGCATTACATCCAGAGAACCCTGAACAAGAAAGGATATATTATCACACACAAGCTGTCACTAAAATCTTTTCACACCATCATCTTGTGCTATGGTAGCTAACCTATTTCTAGCTCTAAGCCTGTATCTGATTAACTTGCAAACTTCTGGAAGTAGCCCGGCTTCAAATGACACCCAACAACATTAGACGTATCTTTTTGTCTGAGTTTTATTTAGCCTCTATTCCCCTCTACATTTCTGTTTAAGAACTTGAGGAAGGGGATGCCTGGGTGGCTCAGTTGGTTGAGTGTCTGCCTTCGGCTCAGGTCATGATCCTAGGGTGCTAGAATTGAATCCAGCATTCAGGTTCCTTGCTCAGCCTGGTGCCAGCTTCTCCCTCTGCCTGCTGCTTCCCCGGCTTGTGCGTGCGCATGCTCTCTCTCTGACAAATAAATAAAATCTTTAAAAAAGAGAGAAAGGGGGACGCCTGGGTGGCTCAGTTGGTTAAGCGACTGCCTTCAGCTCAGGTCATGATCCTGGAGACCCAGGATCGAGCCCCACATCGGGCTGCCTGCTCAGGGGGAGGCCTGCTTCTCCCTCTCTCACTCCCCCTGCTTGTGTTCCCTCTCTGCCTGTGTTTCTCTCTGTCAAATAAATAAAATCTTTAAAAAAAAAAAAAAAAGAGAGAGAAAGGGGAAAAAAAACAACTCGAGAAAGAAGGAATTACTGGACAGTAGCACTAACCTAAGTTTTCAGTAACATCTCCTAATGTTACTGAAAACTTCAACAGTGGGGGGCAGGGGAGATTTCATTTCTGACTAATGCAGAGTAACAGAGATCATATTTACCTTCCTGGCAGAAAAAAATTAAAAAAACAGACAAAATGGGTAAAACCATGGTTTTGAAGACACTGGACATCAGGCAATAAACAACAGTGATCCCTGAGAGATGGGAAACAAATAAGGTAAACCTTATGATTATCCAAGCTTAATGCCTAGAGACTGCGCATCCAAGTAATGTCAAAAAAAGGGCGGGGGGGGAGGGGCTTCCAGGACAAACCTCCGCAGAATCCAACATGCTTCCTGAGGGAGAACACAGGAGTGAAAATCTGAGAAAGCAGAGTCTAGAGTTCACAGAAGAGAGTATGCCACTGGGGAAAATATTTGCAAACCACATATCTAAGAAAGAAATTGTATCTAGAATATACAAGCCACTCTCACAACTCAAAGAAACAATTAGGAGATGGGCAAAAGACATAAGCAGACATATGCAAAGTCATTAGATTAGGGAAATGCAAAACAGATGAGCTATCTCTACATACCTATCATAATAGTTAAAATAAAAAATACTAGGGGGACGCCTGGGTGGCTCAGTTGGTTAAGTGACTGCCTTCGGCTCAGGTCATGATCCCGGAGATCCGGGATCAAGTCCCACATTGGGCTCCCTGCTCGGCGGGAAGCCTGCTTCTCCCTCTCTGACTCCCCCTGCTTGTGTTCCCTCTCTAGCTGTGTTTCTCTCTTTCAAATAAATAAAATCTTTAAAAAATAATAAATAAATAAAATAAAAAATAAAAAATACTAGGGCGCCTGGGTGGTTTAGTCGATTAAGCATCTGACTCTTGGTTTTGGCTCAAGTCATGATCTCATAGGTGGCATGGGTCATGAGATCAAGCCCTGCATCAGTCTCCATGCTCAGGAGGGAATCTGCTTGAAGACTTTCTGTCTGCCCTTCCCCCACACTCTCACATGTGCATACACGCACTTTCACACTTTCTCTCTAAAATAAATAAATCTGGGACACCTGGGTGGCTCAGTTGGTTAAGCGACTGCCTTTGGCTCAGGTCATGATCCCGGAGACCAGGGATCGAGTCCCACATCGGGCTCTCTGCTCAGCGGGAAGCCTGCTTCTCCCTCTCTCACTCCCCCTGCTTGTGTTCCCTCTCTAGCTCTGTTTCTCTCTGTCAAATAAATAAAATCTTAAAAAATAAATAAATAAACAAAATAAAATAAAATAAATAAATCTAAAAAAAAGAATAAAATAAAAAAAAATATTGACAATGCCCAAGGTTGACAAAAATGCAGAAAAACTGGATCATTCATACATAACTGATGGGAATGTAAAATGGTACAGCCACTCCAGAAGACAGTTCAGAAGTTTCTTTTAAAAATGAAATGCGTAATTACTCTTGGGCATTTATCCCACACAAATAAAAACTTACGTTTACAGAAAAACCTGAACAAGAATGTTCATGGCAGCTTTACTCACAATGGCCAAAAACTGGAACCAACACAGAAGTTCCTCAATAGGTGAATGCATAAACAAACTTGGGACAACCATACCAGACTACTGCTCAGCAATGAAAGGATTCAAACTATTGACACATGCAATAATTTGGATGGATCTCAAGGGAATTATGCTGAGTGGGAGAAAAAGTCAATCTCAATAGGTAATATATGGTACGATTCCATTTAATTAACATTTTGACATGATAAGATTAAAAAACTGGAGAACAGACTAGTAAAGCCAGCATTATAAGTTCATGAACGGGGTGGAGGTAGGTGGATGCTGTTATAAAAGGGCAACAGGATGAATTCTTATGGGAACGGAACTGTTCTGTATGTTGACGGTGGTTGTGGATACACAAATTTACACACTGTGAAATTCCACAGAACTCCCCCAACACATATACCCATGCACAGAAAGGAGTGCATGTACAACTGTCAAATCTGAACAGACTCTATAGATTGTAACAATATTACTTTCCTGATTTTTACCTGGTACTCTAGTTATACAAGCTGATACAACTGGGAAAAACTGGGTGAAAGGCACATGGAATGGAATATTAATGTGCATTTTTTTGCAACTTCCTGTAAATTATACTTATTTCACAATGAAGAATTAAATGACTGAGAAACAACAGATTATAAAATGACCAAAGAGCCAACATTTAAAAAGTTATTATAGGGCACCTGGGTGGTTCAGTTGGTTAAGCGACTGCCTTCAGCTCAGGTCATGATCCCGGAGACCCAGGATCGAGCCCCGCATCGGGTTCACTGCTCCGCAGGAAGCCTGCTTCTCCCTTTCTCACTCCCCCTGCTTGTGTTCCCTCTCTGGCTGTGTTTCTCTCTGTCAAATAAATAAAATCTTTAAAAAAAAAATTATAAACTATTCAGGGCACCTGGGTGGCTCACTGGGTTAAAGCCTCTGCCTTCGGCTCAGGTCATGATCCCAGGACAGGGAGCCTGTTCCTCCGCTCTCTCTGCCTGCCTCTCTGCCTACTTGTGATCTCTCTCTGTGTCAAATAAATAAGTAAAATCTTTTAAAAAAATTATAAACTATTCAAAGCAATAATTTAAGATATACTGTAATTTATAAGTATATATATATGCATGTGTATATATATGTGTGCATATACATGTATATGTGTACGTGTGTGTATAAAATAAATAAATCTTCGGGGCGCCTGGATGGTTCCCTTCATCTCAGGTCATGATCCCGGAGTCCTGCGACTGAGCCTCACATCGGGCTCCCTGCTTGCAGGAAGCCTGCTTCTCCCTCTCACTCCCCCTGCTTGTGTTCCCTCTATACCTGTGTTTCTCTCTGTCAAATAAATAAAATCTTAAAGAATAAGTAAATAAATAAATAATCTTCAAAATACACACATACACACATACACACACAAAGTGTATACCCAGCATAAGGCAATAGCCAGGAGGGAAGAAAAAGAAGTAAACTATTATAAAGCTCGTATACTATACATGAAGCAGTATAACATTACCATGAAGTGTAATGTATGGCCCATAACTGGAAAAATGGCAATCAACAGAAACTCACTTAAGAATCCTAGACCCTGGGCTTTAAATCAGCCAATTTAAATAAGTTCAAAAAAGGAAACTATAACTAAAGAATTAAAGGAAAAGTATAATGTATCAGAAATAGAATATTAATAGATAGAAATTATAAAAGGAATCAAATAAATTTGCAGTTGGCAAGTACAATAACAAAAATGAAATCATAAGTAGAGGGGTTTGATACAAGATCTAAGCAGGCAGAAGAAAGAATCAAAAAACTTGAAGCTAAGTCAATTAGGAACATCCCTTCTACCAGCGCCTGGCTGGCTCAATCAGAAGAACATGCAAACTCTTGATTCTGGGGTTGTGAGTTTCAGCCCCACGCTGGCTGTAGAGATTCCTTAAATAAATCATAAAAACCTTAAAAACAACAAACAAAAAGAATATGCAGTCTGAGGAATAGAAGGAAAAAATTTAGCTAGGGTGGTGAGGCAATAAAAAGAAAGAAAAGGCATTCAGTCTGGAAAAGAAGTAAAACTTCTTCTATTTGCAGGGGCAGCTTGGGTGGCTCAGTCAGTTGGGTGGGCAACCTCTGATTTCAGCTCAGGTCATGATCTCGAGGTCCTGGGATCCAGCCCCAAGTTGGGCCTCTTGTTCAATGGGGAATCTGCTTGAGAATTCTCTCTTCCTCTCCCTCTGCCACTCCCCCCCCACTCATGCACAGTCTCTCTCTCAAATAAATAAATCTTCAAAAACAAAAAGAAACTTTTCTATTTGCAGATGACATGATCTTATATATAGAAATTCCTAAGAAATCCACTAAAGGCGCCTGGGTGGCTCAGTTGGTTAGGCGACTGCCTTCGGCTCAGGTCATGATCCCGGAGACCCGGGATCGAGTCCCACATCGGGCTCCCTGCTCGGCGGGAAGCCTGCTTTTCCCTCTCTCACTCCCCCTGCTTGTGTCCCCTCTCTGGCTGTGTTTCTGTCTGTTAAATAAATAAAATCTTTAAAAAAAAAAAAAAAAGAAATCCACTAAAAACTAATAAACAAGTTCAGCAAAGTTGCAAAACACAAGGCTAACATACAAAAATTGACTGTATTTTTATACAAAGGTAATGAGTATTCCAAATATGAAATTAAGGGGAAAAGTTCATTTACAGTAGTAACAAAAATAATAAAATACTTAGGTATAATTTTAATGAGGGAGTATAACAAAATAGGATTAAAAAACTGTAATGCTGGGGTGCACGGGTGCCTGGGTACTTAATATCTGCCTTCGGCTCAGGTCATGATCCTGGAAATCCGGGACTGAGCCTTGTATCAGGCTCCCTACTCAGCAGGAAGCCTGCTTCTCCCTCTCTCACTCCCCCTGTTTGTGTTCCCTCTCTAGCTGTGTTTCTCTCTGTCAAACAAACAAACAAATAAAATTGTAATCCTTATATATTAAAAATTATAAATAATCACTGTTAGAAATTAAAGAACTTATTACTAGGGCATCTGAGTGGCTCAGTTGGTTACGCGAGTGCCTTTGGCTCAGATTATGATCCCACAGTCCTGGGATTGAGCCCCACATCAGGCTCCCTGCTCCTTAGGGAGCCTGCTTCTCCCTCTCCCTCTGTCTGCCACTCCTCCTGCTTGTGCTCTTTCTCTCTGTGTCAAATGAATAAATAAAATCTTAAAAGAAGAACTTATTATTAAATAAGGGGAAATATGTCCCATGTTCATGGACTGAAAGATTTAATATCTTGCTAAGGTGGTAACATTCTCAAAACTGCCCTATAGATTCAGTGCAATCCCTATTAACATCCTAGCTGGCTTTTTTGAAGACATTGACAATCTGACCCTAAAATTCATATGGAAATGCAAGGGACCTAAAAATAAACAACATAATCTTTTTTTTTTTTTAACATAATCTCTACACTCAACATGGGGCTCAAATTCACAACTATGAGACCAAGAGTCACATGCTCTACCAAATGAGCTACCCAAGAATACCAAACATAATCTTGAAAAAGAAAAACAAAATTGGAGAACTCACATTTCCTAATTTCAACCTACCACACAAAATGACAGTAATCAGAACAGTGCTGTAGTGGAATAGGATTGAAAGCCCAGAAATGAACCTTTATGTTATGGTCAACTAATTTTCAAACAAGGAGGTCAAGACAATCAAACAGGCCAAGGACAGCCTTCTCAACAAAAGATGCTTGGACAAGTGGACAGTTATAATATAACAGATTAAAGTTGGAACCATATCTCATATTATACACAAAAATTAATTCAAAATAGAACACAGATCTAACTGTAAGAGTTAAAACTATAAAACTCAATATGAAACACTGGAATAACTTTCAGTTAGGCAAAACTTTCTTATACATAACACTAAGAGCATAAAGAAAAAACAGATCAGCAGACTTCACCAAATTTAAAACTTCTGTCTATAAACAATACTATCAAGAAAGTGAAGGGGCGCCTGGGTGGCTCAGTTGGTTAAGCCACTGCCTTT